>JABFQC010001753.1:0-18092 GCA_022817085.1 Psilanteris sp. ZL-2020
GTGTACATATAATATTATTTTACGTATATAAATTGCTGTGTTTTTTTAATATAAATTTAATAAAATTGTATGATATAGAATTACATTTATAGCGAATAAAGTTTTTATAATCGCTAACATGTAATGTGTTATTAAAAAGTACAATTGATAAACTAAATTTGAGTAAATTATATTAGTTAGAGAAATATTTATCATTTACATTTATAATCAAAAACTTTAATTTAATTTACATAATTCTTATTACATTATTTAAACCAATATGCATATATTTTTGAAATACGTGAATCTTTACTGAACTCGTCATACTTGAAAAGTAAAACCAAATCTTATTTATTTCACTTTTACTAACTATAAGTCTTCATTTTATATTTCATTGCTATACTTCAATCTATAACATATAAAGTAAAATATTATTATTATTATTATTATAAATAAATAAATAATAGTCTTTATCTATATCAACTGAATTCGAAAAATTTTATATAATAAAATTACTAAAATACAATACAAATGTTTATTTAATAAAAAAGACAAGTTAAGTTAAATTTGAATTTGAATTTGAAACCATCCAGTAAAAATCACACGTTCGTCAAATTATTAAATTTGTTTTCGTTTAATACTTTTTATGAATAAATCGAATGAATAAAGGAAAAACTGTTTTGCCTTACTAATTGTATAATAAATAAAAAAGAGTTATTAAATAGTTAAATACATGAAGCAAAGAATATTTAGGTTGAAAATTGTTTTTACTTTGATTAAATTTTATTGTACATCATGTTTGCATTAAAAGAAAAATATTGTTTATTAATATATAATGATCGATTTATTTTAAAAACAGTATTAATCTATTAGTACTTACAGCAAAAACAATTTTTTACCTAATATGTTCGAGTTCTTAGTTGCTTGAACAGTAAAATTTGTTGTTAAAAATAATTGAATAAAAAATTACTAGAGCGTTTAGAATAAATATATCAAATATAGTAACATATTCAAATTAATTAAAAAATGTATATAATCATAACGATAGAATGATATAATATTACATTAAAAATATAATTATCATTAATAAAAGAATTCTTTGCATGTAACATTGAACTTATTCTGCTTCATCTGGCGATTATTTCATGAATAATCTTAAATTTTACCCTCTACTTATACATTTGTATTTATATAAAGAAATATAATATATGACAGAGTATAAATGTTTATGTATAACTATAAATCATAATTCGGTTTGTTTTAACAAGTAATTTAAATAAGCTAATCAATTGGTTTATCACTAAAAACCATGTTATTATGAACTTTAAGTATCAATTTAAATATTAAGACGCCATATCTTCTTAAATATCACAAAATGACATCTAAAACTAGCACAAAAATATAAGTGGAAATGTATTTCTTTTTTAAATTAAAAAATTGTTCTTACAATACGTTAGATCGACAAGAAACGACCCATTTCTTTAAATTTCCATAGAAATTTATTTATCGAATTGCATAATGTGCGGCGTATATTGGCATAAATCAAACTTGCGAACAAATGTAAAACATATATTTTCATCTTTATCTCGTTGAAGACACGAAACAATACCATCCCTTTATTCATACTAAGACATTTTTGCGAACATTTCAACAATCGAAAGAAAGTTACGATCCTACGTGCGCCGCCGGAAGGCGAAGCGTATCGTTCCTGTACTATTTATAAGTTCGACTTGAGGTGTATAAATTCCTTGGCAATCGCTCTCCTTTCTCGGCTATTTACCAAATAGAAAGTCGCGAGTAAGATCGCCGATCACGATACCTTCTACTCCGGAAAATACAAGGATATAGAGCACCGTTTTCCGTCGTTCTTTTCCTTCTACGAACTCTCTGTTAGTGCGGTTGAATAATAGCGAGCGGTCCAACTTGCACTAGATTTTCTATGTAGCGGCACCTGCATCTTTGACATCTTGAGGGTTGAATGCGTGTAAACTTTGTAGATCCTCTTATCGTGGTAACTGGTTTGGCCATTCGCGCTTCACGACGATTGCAAAGCTGCACTTAAGTAGATTGGAAAATAACGTAGAATTTATCAGATTCATCTTGTCCCGAAGGATCAACAGCACGTTGGAAAAGGACGAACGACGTTGGGCACAGAATCGATTCAAAGGACATTATAGAATTAAAAAACAATATTAAATGTGGCACATAAGCAAGAGTTTTTGAATATCTGGCAGTGTTTGGTTGGGCTTTGAACAACATTTATTATTCGGAAACAGCATTTCTTATATATCGAATCCTGACGTAATCTTTTTTCATACAACGAATTTGCGGCATTATTATAGAAATGGTACTTCCTAAATCTTTTTGCGAAGTAGAAAGTAAACGTGAACTCTGGATAAGAATGGACAAAGGAGCACATGATACTATAAGACGTTGACATTCGACAAATCGTTCTTTGGATCGGAGTGATGTGAAACACCAGATTTATAGCTTCCGTATGAAAAAGTGGAAGATGCATCTTGGTATTCCATAAATATATCCACGAACGTTCACGACTCATCGTTTATGTGCATATCTACATTTTTCATTTTCATACCCAAATCAATACTTCGTATTCCATAGACTTTTACTATTTGACTTGTATATTTTGACAAATTTGAATTAAAATAAATGAAACTTAATAACAAAATCTTTAAATATTTGTCATTCGCGATGCAAACTTTTTATTCCAGACATTTTGTGAAGTATTTATTATATGATTATTTAAATAAACTTGGTTTCGGTATATATTTTAACATAAAATATTAATTAATTATCTATCTAAGAAGTATATTTTTAATTTTATTTAATTAACGTGTTTTTTGTTTATAAATCTAAATTATATATACGTAATTACATTAAAAATTATATAATAAATATCTACGTCTGATAAAATTCATAACAACATTACCAACTTTCTCTGAACACTTAATACTGCTATGTATATTTACTTTAAAATAATTTCTATGCGTAGTTGATATTTTATATTTTACTGTAAACATTTTATATTTATGTGCTACGTGACTTACGTCTGATCTATGAAAGTTGTCTCAATAACTTTTAATTCAAATTTATTTTTTATCGAACAGAAATATATTTATAACGAATAGCAATAATTTTTACATCGATACTTCAAAGAATAATAGTGTAAATAAATGCTTACAAGTTTTCAACTTTTAGTGTTTCATTTACCATAATAATGTTTAGAAATATACTTATATTGTTATAATATAAATAGTATATATATATAGAAATTGATACGACTTAATGTCTTATTTTTATTAATAAACAAAATTAATATTTCCTTTTGTATGTTATCTTATGTTTTTATTAATTATAAGTATAAAATATAAATATAAAAAGTGCTTATAAAATTATAAGAAGTTGTTTATAAACATCAAATTATAAAATTGATATTCAAATCTAAACTTTTACTTGTATTTTTACTTGGAAAACAATACAGTGGAATTTTTCTTATATTTATGATATAGAATGTATATATAAATTTAATATCTAAGTATGTATTTTTAGTATAACAATATTTAACTATTTTATCATATGTATATAATCTGTAATTTTAATTTTAAATGTCAATTAAAGATGTCAGATTATTTTTAAGACTCCTTTCACGTTTAACTCCTTACAACAATTTCTGATAGGTAATCATTTATAGAATATTAATCATTTATCCTGTCAGCAGTAAAATGCTCTCTTTATCGTAATCCTGGGAGGCCTATGCCAAACGAAAACGCTCGGGATATTAATATTCCATGAAATGTCTTATTAGATGAAATGAATGTGAAGAAATTCAGATTCGGCGGAGCGTGAAACCTTTTCAGAAGTCTCCTGGGATGTGAATTATTTTCAACCTAGCGGAAACTATAACTAATACTTATAATTATTAATAAACAATCCCTTCCCGTAAATAATCAATGTATACAATTTTAATTAATTTGTGAAATCGCTGGTTTCAATTAGAAAAATAATTAATGCAAGAAACCAAAAATCAATTATATCATTACCGGCTTAAGTTATCAATTAAGAATACCTTATTAAATATCAGGAAGCTGATACATAGAAAAAGATCAATTGTATATGCATAATGATTATTATATAAATGATACAAAGTAACTAATTATTTTAACAAAATATATCTTTACTACTTACACTTTTTATTAAATACACACAAATAGTCCATTTAATAATCTAAAAATTAGAACTTGCTATAATTAGCTGATTACAATCCAATATAAGGATTGCTTGATTTAAATGCGATGACTTAAAAAACAGATTTCTTATCTATTTCTTTTACTACTCCAAAAGATTGCCTAGACTGCATTCAAACTCAAAATACCTGTTAGCTTTCTTTCGCCCGATAAGAAGTCTCAATTTTATTACTTCCCCTTAAAGCATATACCAAAACGTGGAACAAAAAAGACAAACTTCAGAAAAAGACGCGCAAGTGAGAAAAAGACGATGCTTTAAACCGGTATTTGCGAGATATCGATTGTTCCTCTTGACTCATCAGATGGAGATTTCTCTCGCTTGGACGCGCTTGCATTAGCAGTAGAAGTCCCGGATGAATTCAGTAGTAGATATTGGATTGCGTCTGACCTGATTGGATGAAATGTACATAAGAATTTCAAAGATAATCTGCCGCAGTTAAAAATGAAAGAAAAAATCAATCTGTTCGACTTAATAGATTGGATATAATGCTTGCCTGAATCAATTGTTTTATTTCATGTATTTAATGGTGATTATAATATTTATACATCGGCTATAAATGTTACATACATTTAATATAATATTAGTCATTTCAATTACAATGAATATTATTTTATATAAGAACATATTTTATGTTTAACAGAATTCATACGTTATTATAGTTATGTACAAAAATTATTTAAACATTTAAATTAAATATTAAACATTAACAATAATTAATCTTCTGCACCAACAAAAAAATATAAATACTATAAAAAATATAACTTTAACCATCTTTTTACTTTTATCTATTTGTATATATAACACGCAAGAATACATTGACATAAATAGGTATTTCATTTTATGATTTTATACATGATACCGTTCTTCATACTCGTCGCGTTAAATATATGATAAAATTCAATGCCATATTAAAACTTTTTAATGTATCATATTTATATTGAATAAAGTTAAAAAATAAAGTTTTTTACTTAAATTTGAGTATTTTTGTTGCGTTGACTATTCTTTTATTCTTATATACAGTACCTGAAATGAAGACCAGTAAAGTGCTACGATGGACGAACAGAAATTCTTGATCTTATTTCCAAAGTGCAAGCTGACAATTTTATGACTCATAAAGATTCACTTACAATTTGAATTACAAAAGTTTAGTTATTTTTCATTTAAAAAAATTATATTAAAATCATATTATATTCTTTAATTTGCATGATTCAGTCAATACCTTAATGTATTTATCGAAATTTTAAATAATTTTAAAAGAACGTACTACGTATTCTTAATCCTTAACAATTTAAATTTTCACATTTGTATGAGTCTAAATATATCGCTTATATAATTTAACAATGTAACATAATTTGAAAGTCACGACTCAATTGCAACTATATAACCAAAAGAAGAAGGAAATAATTAAAAAAACATGAATTATTAACATAAAACTTATTTTGTTTTATTGCATTTCTACACAATTCACGAAAAAAAAACGTTAAATATTAATTTGAAATTGAAATGATTCAGAAAATATGTCGTGAGAAACGAAACACACTGATGACGACAGTATAAATTTTGCTGAGAAAAGTTTGAAGTTTACAAAATGGCAAAGCAAAACTAGCCAAAAGAGATTGGAATCTTTCAAGCCGAGAAGGCAACAGTGACGAGTTTTTGAACATTTTTCTTTATTTTGCTGGATGAAAGGACAGAATACGCTCGGGCACTATGATAGACTGGTAAAACGAAAAGAAAGTCTCCTTGCAACAGCTGCTAGCAACTCATGCTTATTTATACTAATTTAACTTCTTCGTTGACTCTAGAAATTTCTTTGTATTCGTCGCAACTCACTTCACTCGCATCGTGATTTGAATTCGCTAGAATTCACGCAAAATCTCACTAAAGAAAAACTGATATTATCATGTTTAATACGTTTTCTTACCGTCCCGCGAATCTTATTTTAAATCCTTTACAATAATTTATAGTATTAGAAAACTGCATTTATATAAATAGCAACATTTTTTGGACGAACTTAAGCACATGTTACCCTGAGATTATTTGTATAATCTTAATAAGAAAAGATTATTTCAATAATAAACATAGTTTCTTGAACTCTAACATAATATTGTTAATTATAAAAAACTGTATATTCTACTTTTATTGAATTTATATCATTATATTTTGTTTGTTTTATTAAATATTATAATAAAATTATAAACTAATGTAAATTATGTAATATACAAGCAGTAGTTGGAAATAGTTTTCACCCATATAAAAAATTATAAATCATGCGTAAAACTTCATCGTAGGGTATTAACATTTTGTTACAATTTATCTTAATTAGCTGATGAAAAGCTTATATAATAGTTTGTTTGCATTTTACTTTATTTTTGAAATGCATAAAATATTTGTCAAATAGTAATATGATATTAAACTAAATACATTACAAATTTGTATGAATTCTAATTATTTTTTAACTGTAATTAATTATTTATTACAGTAATAAAACATAAAAAAGGTTTGACTGAAATCGATACACAACAATATAGTGGTAATATAAGTATATTCTATTAGTATTAGATGGGTGAAGTGCAATATTTTTATAAGACATAATTCGCCTCATAGAAGAATTATTATAAATGTTTTATTATATACTCTCGTTGAATTAATCTTGACGAGTTAAATTATATCAATCTTACGTGTTTAATGTTAACCTCAATATGTACTACAAATATATAAAATTGAGATTTAATAATTATACAAATCTAATAATTACTAATATAAATAAAATCAATATCATAAAACTTATTCGATTTACACTTTGATAGTTCTGTTTTATATTCCATACAGAAAAATCTGTGGTCTGCCACTTCAAAACGACCGGCCCAATCTTGGCAACTCGTTTAAATGAAACGTCAATTACCTCTGGGTCAACTTTGGCAGCCGACCGTTCACCGTATAGCTCAATATCATTAAAATGTACTTGTGATTAGTTCGCGTTTGTGGTTAACGTGGCAAAGGCAGAAACTACCATTAAGGATGAGTTAAGCAACATTGGCGACGGTTATTTCCCGGATGGGTGACCATTTTATATTTTATAACGATGAAAATACGTTTTCAGATATTATAATATATAAACGTTTTAATAATTATATATTTTTTTTGTTTAAATTAATTTTTTTGGAAAAAAAGTCAAGCTTGGGCCAAGCATGGCTCAAGCTTATGCCAACGGTCGGCTGCCAATGTTGGGCCATAGGTAATTGGCGTTACATCACAACGATGGGCAACTAACGGTCAACCGTCGACAGTGTTGGGCCAAGCTTGGGCCGTTTGTTTTTTTCTACATGGGATTAATATTTATTTTAATTAAAATTAAACTCTGATTTTAAATATTACACATTTGTCAATAAATTCAAATAAACAATCATCATCTATATCACAAAACTCGTTGGTTTAAAACAATAATTTAATTTTGTTAAAATTTCACGTTATAATATATATAATAACAATTTTTCCGTGTAATAATCATATTACACGTACATCTACATACAACATTTATTTTTACTCAAATATAATTTGAAGTTTCTTATCACTCATAAACAACTAATAAACGACAAGTTGTCATCAAATTAAGGCACACTCGTTTTACTCTAGGGAAACAAAAGGTGAGATTTACCCATACAACTTTCGTACTAAATAAAAACTGCAAATTTCCGTGCTATAAGTTCCGCGTTAGAATAGTACTTTCAGAAACTTTAACATAGCAAAAAGAAAGTTATTGAGTTTTATTCTTCCATTGACCTCAAACATTATAATTAATGTTGTGTTCATTACAGTGTGAATCCATATATAAGTGTAATGACTATTACAAATTGTTATGTGTTACAATAATTATTATAGTACCACACCAAATAAAATAAATAATATATATATATATATATATATATATGTATTACCTTTCTAATAATGAATAAATCATTGACGGAAATATTTATTTTATTTAATTATATAAAATATAGTTAAAGATTAGTTTCTTCATTTATTTGTATCATTTATAATACAATTACAATACATAATTTCTAAATTTAAATTTATTATAGTTATATATATACCAATATAATATACCAATTTCGAAACCAAAGATCAAATTTTCCATCCAAGTTGAATCAATTGTGAGTTATGAAGAAAAATATTTATAAGATTATAAAATACGTGGTTTATACTGTGAAAAATATTTTGTATTTTACTAAAAATATTGATTATAATATAAGAAAATTTAAGAGGATTTGCCATTAAATGCATCGACAAGAGAAATTATTATTCTACTATATACTTACACCTATATACAATTTTTATTCATATATATTATCTTATCTAACGTTTAAGAAAAACGATTCTAACTATATGAAACTTACTCTAAAATAAAGAGTACTAATTTTTGTTAAATTAATAATAGATAGAATTTAATAATAGAAAATAAAAATACTGAATGTTACATGAATATTTACATATAACAAATTTCAGTTTGACTATTTTATATATTATATAAAATATTACAGATATCAATGTTTCTTTATAAATGAATTAAATAATAATATATTTAATTTTCGATAATTTAGCCAATAAGTATATTTGCTGAGTAAAATGATTGATTAAAAAGAGGTTATGATATATTAAATATGTAGCAAATATTATATAATATGATACAATTAAAAGTTCCTCGTATAATTCGAATTTCTAAGTGAATCTAACAAGTCCACTTTCGACAGAAGTTCTTATTGACAATATGATATGTATAAAAATATGATGATATATAAATATATATATAAGTAAAAGAGAGAGGGAGCAACAGAATAAGCTGGTGATATAATATAGTAATCATATAAAAGTATTTTGCTTATGAATTACAAAAGTTATGTGTCAGTGTGACATTCTTTTTAGTCCAGTCGTTTCTGATAGTGCTCTATATTTCAAGATTTATTATTTATGTATTGTTTGTCACAAATGATTTATAGTTACTTGCTACATTGTTGTATTTCGACAAAAATGTATTATCCGCTTAACAACGAAAATATACTGAATGAAAACGTTTCACGAAATTATTTAAAGCAAAAATATGATATAAATAAAATTGAAAAAAAAAGTAAAAAAGTTATACTCACAATATTTGTACTATCATGAGCCCATCGGTTCAAATAAATGAATCTGTTAATAAACAATAAACACTAACTTTAACTTGAATATGAACTATCTTTCAAAAATTAAACTTATATTACATATGCTTAATATTTTACATTACTCAGATTAAAAATATGTTCAAAAGGCTATTCTCAATGATTGATGCATGTTATTCTTTTGAAAGCGATTTACTACTAAAGTTAAATATATTTAAATATTATAAATCGAAATACCTCCATTCACTTATACTCACTTGTAGATTACAGTAACCTAACATACATAACGTCAGTTTTGCGTACGAGTTTATAGGTGATATTTATTATTTGCCCACTTTTGAAAACAGTGGTCACAACCATGAACAGTATACTATAACGTGAATAAAGGTTCATTTTTATTACTCTTTATAACATATTTATTTTTATATTGGTTGCGTAAAAACATGCATTATATATGACAAGCTATATTTTCCTATAAACAAGTTATAACTATTTTATAGTTTATGTGTTTTTCAGTTTTATTATTAAGAGCATCAAAATTAAATACTTTCAACATTTAAAAACACATATGTGAAAATCTCACGTTATATTTCAAATCTAAATAAAAAATTTTAAATTAAATTATTAATG
Organism: Psilanteris sp. ZL-2020; assembly: GCA_022817085.1. Classification (NCBI taxonomy): domain Eukaryota; kingdom Metazoa; phylum Arthropoda; class Insecta; order Hymenoptera; family Scelionidae; genus Psilanteris; species Psilanteris sp. ZL-2020. Next base: position 10,032 of record JABFQC010001753.1, read on the forward strand.
ATATATAAGAAAAGTGATATGCATTTTTCACATCCAAACTTTAAATACAGAATCACTTTTAATGTTAAATAATAACTATTAAAAAAATTCTTATCATAACTAGGACATTAATAAAATTAAATAAATTATTTTTTAATGGAAGTAATATACAGTGTATAAAAATACTCTCATGAAATAATAATTTCATAATGTGGAATAATTTCCGCATTTAAAAATTCAATTTTACATTTATTAAATGTTACATTTAATAAACTTAACATTAATTCTTTTAAGTATTAATTTGAAATATTTTTCTTAATTTCCAAAATAAATTCTGTAATAATTCAATGAATGACAAATTGATGTTCGACTATTTTTTCCATGTGTACATCATACTGTGAAAAAAGCTAAAAATCACTCCAAAGTAGACTGGTTACTATACTGGTTCCAGATCCAGAATGTTTTCAGACTTAAGTTCAAATTATGCAAAGTCAAGTTAAACTTTGGTTATTTTGATTTACCAAATTTTGATTTTATGTTTTAATCAAATCAAAATAAATTTTTCACGTGGACATAAAAGGCACAAACATTAATTATTTTAATAAAATATTTGTAATTTTAAAATAGTTTTTCCTCCAATATTAATTCTAATAATAATTTGTTAATTCTGGTTTTCTGCAGTTTTTTCATAGCTTAAGTATTATTAAATATACTGTATTATCAAATATTAAACAAACTGTGGTTTGGTAACAGGGAAGAATAAAATTATCTCCGTAGTATTTGGTATTATATTTCATAATGTTTATATTTAAAATATTATTTTACATATAAGTTCATTCAAGTATTCAGCATGTACTAGCAGTAAATTAATAATGATTTTTGTTATAATTATAACAATATTTTTTATATTCATAAATATATAACAGAATATTTATATACTATATCACATTTAATGTTTACATATGATATGATTTATTTTTATATGTTAACGATAATAATATATATAAATATATTAGATCTCATTGTTCCTTGATTATATACACTATGATTATTTATCTAAATTATATAAAATACGATTATTTTTGTTATACAATTTTTCACGTTTGATTTGTGAAATCATGAATTATAAAAAATTAAATAATAAATATATAAGATAATAAATAGCACAATTATTTTTAATTGCTACCTGCATTAATAATAAATAATTTACAATGAAATTACTTTTTTTTTTTAAAGTTTCATATTATCTTTCACGAGAAAGAACATATGATTATAGCTCTATAATTACTTTAAAAATTGAATTTCTTGTACCTATATCCATTTATGAATTTGTTAATATTTAAACGCATAGTATTGAATAAATTGGAAAATAATCATAAATATGTTATTATGGATTTACTACTCATCAGGGTAAACTTATTTTTCTTCCAATTGTAATTTTAGTTATGCATCATTTTATATCGTAAAAAGCTCGATTAATCAAATAAAAAATTCTGGGCTGTTATATAGAGTTAGACAATTAATCCAAACTATCAGCAATTACGCTTTCAAGATACTACTTTATATCAATCAGGAGATCCACGAGATAACTTGATGTTTCCAGAAATTCTTAAATTTATGTCTTCATTTTTTATATCTTTTTTCCTAAGCAGGTTATATTTTGTTCTCAAATTGCTATGTGAAATATTACACAAGTTTAATAAAGTTGATATAATAAAACAAATAGACTTATTATATCAAAATAATGATATTTTAAATTTTTGATCAAATACAAAGTAACAATTCAGGTTAGCAACAAATTCTACTTCTGCAATACCAGATTATACATTGATATGTATATGTTCTCGTCAAAAATAACACTTTTTTGTCTTCTTAATAACACACTATCTGACAAGTGATTGTCCTCATTTCACTTTATAAATTACTAGTTTTCAACAAAAAAAAAATATTTTACTTATTTATATATTACTAAAAACTGCATAACTATTTGTACAATATGGATATTGAAGAAGAGTAGCTCTGATATTCTCTTATTATATCAATCAGAAACTCAATACGCATCTCACAAAAGGTTATATAGTTTAATAAAAAACGTCTATATCGTGAAACAAAAACATCGGCTTCAATCATTTCTGTTATAGACAAATAAACCAATAATCGTTAAACCTTTCTAAACAGTCTTTGTATATCTTTAAACTGCGCAAACAATATTTTAACGCATTCCGTCAAAGCGCGAATCCTCGCATTCCGCTAAACTATAATATATGTTTCGTGTGCACGTTAATAAAAGTTTTCGTTATTAATTGCTCATGTGTAAAATATAGAATGATTCATAACATGGGTATACTATAAAATGTAACAACTTTAAAATAAGGGAAGTTGTACGTATTATTCAAAAAATGCAATCACTTTTCAGTGAAACCATAAAACACGGCGCTCAATAATCTGCGGGTTAAAAATGATTGAATAGTTAACACATGAGAAAACACAGTCGCCGAATCGTTACAGGATTGGCAATAAACGCGAGACCCGTCATTGTAGTCCTCGGTTTTTCAGCGCCGTAATAATTATCAACGACGCAGCCCTGATCATGGCATTGTACGATTTTAACACTGGCTACATCCGCGACATACTTCCTGCGGATGCAAATACGCTGCAGTAAATCGTGTCTACCGGTGAATTCGTTACTTCCGTTCGGCTGCTTCGACGGCTGCCGTATCGCCGTGAATTGCGGCGCAAACACGCGGAGATCGCATTCATGCGCAAGCACCCACGTTATGATAGCAGATGGGAGTTTGTGAAACTGCTCCAAGAATCGAGACGCTGAAAACGTCGGAGCTTCGCGGGTGTATTTTATGAGAATGCCGTCCATGACTTCCGTTTTGGCGCGTTAAACGGACTCATTTTTTTATGTCCCTGAAGAGTTCACAAACGAAATAGTGCTTTTCGATCAGATATCGAAAGTACCATTTCGCACAGCCCGTTACCAGTAAGACGCACACATAGACTCCATTGACGTCGCAATCACTTTAGCACAGATTTCGCGTGATGCATTACATTACTTTATCACTACGTCTGCGACGATTCTTTCCGATCGAATCAGCCGATGTAAAGCATCGAGAGTCGTTCCAAATACAGGAATGTTGTTCGGAAATTATAATATATAACACTAAATAGCTTTTGATTTCAAAGCCCTTTAATTTAATTCTTTTTTATGTTGAATATTTTATTATTATTATTGGGTATATCGGATTGTATAATATTATTTAATATTATGTGTTTTATGGTTTACGTACTAAAAAATTTAATTATCTATTACAACTTTAATTACAATTTTTTATTATGAATGACATTTGGACAACGACATACTAATAATAAAATACTGTATCACCGACTCACCAATCCTATTAATATTTCGATTTCAAAATTTAATAATGATTTATTATTTTCTTTATTTGTTTTTTTATTATAATACCGAAATAATACCCTCTCTTAATGCTATAAAAATTGAAAAACACAAATATAAAAATATTACGATACACAATGCGTGTATATCGATGCACACAGACTTCGTACAATTAGTATGCTTGACTAGTCTATACATCTTAAGTTTTATGATCTCCACTGTATATACCATAAAAGATTTATTTATAATCTTCTTTCACAATTCTGTAAATCGAGCAAACAATAAATTAGAATTCCTTATTATAAATACATACATTATTCAATGCTGTTAATGTGTACTTTTTTATTCATTATTATTATTATCATATGTACAACTAAATTTAGACAATAATGAAAAATTATTAAACAATTTAAATGTTTATAAAAATGTGTGTTTCAATGATGTACGTTGATAAAATGTCATCGTGTTTATTGACGCAGTTCTAAACAATATGCTTTTTTAAATAAAACATATAATATTGCAAGTATGAAAGATAATTAAAAATGGAGTAACGACTTTTCATTAACTAAAATAATGTACAAGCAAATAATAACGTAGACAAACATGTTTTAAAAAATACTATAATTAAGTTTTAAAAGTCCATTAAAGAAAATGAATACAAAATGATAATCTACGTTTAATTTTAAAATGCAAGTAACAATTCAATAAATTGCATTTTTAAAACAAAGATACGTTTATGTTCTTACTAAAGCTGACTTTACGTAAGTTAGCGTTTCATTAAGAATAATAAATGTAGGTGAATAGTCGACGGTCTATAATACGCTAGCAGTACGTGATTCAACATCACGATGTAGAGAACACGGTTAATAGAGTCATAAAAGTTACTCTCTCGAATTACCGTAATTAAAACATAGCAGCCCAACAGTAATACGTGATTGGACAGATACATTGTAGAAAAATGATATAAACTCGACACTGGAACTTTCTAACTTTTATATTTCATACTATTTTGTAGACAAACTTTAATCATCGTATATATTCTATCACAATCAAAACACAAAACTTATTTATCCACGTTCATATAATATATTAATATAACTTTTAATATTAATTACTATGATTAGACTGAAAAACTTAAATTCTCAACATTATATTGTAAAACTCTAACAAAATAGTAATATATATTATATCCCCAATTTAATTATAACGTACAGTTTTTTATTAACTATTTCCTAATATTTAAATTGTTTGTTTCAACTAATTATTATAAATATATTTTCTATTGAATAAAGTACGCTTTATTTAATTTCATCGGAAAGTATTTAAACGTGTTCAATGCATTTGTTTGTATTATATTTGATACCGTGACACTAAATTAGGTTTGTTTAGTGAATGGTCTACGTTAAATGCGGACTTATGTGTACAGAACGACCACGCGCATTTCAAAATGTATGCTCCGCTTATGGGATAAGTAGCATTGTTGAATAACAGTGTAAGGATGAAAATGAGTGGTTGTGGAGGAAGGTACGGATTACTGCGAATTGAATCGAAAGACTAGGGTGCAACGAGCACGATAACCCTAGAACGCCAACCGACTTCTCCCTGTGGCTTAGTTTAGAGGGTAGTTTGTGACGTTTATATGTGTGCGGTTTCTGTCGGACCCAAAATGAATCCGTCTCCATTTTCACCGCAACCTACCTTAACTCTTACCATTCAACTATACACGCTTACCAAATATTGTACTTTTGGAACAATACATGCATGGCTGTAGCTTGTTGTACAATTATTGGTTCGATATCAAAGCATAATACGTATTATTAATTAAATACATTATACATACAACATATTAGAGGATTATTCGTGTTTATAATACATTTAATTTATTTCTAGTAAGCTGTAAATAAATTTAAAACGTATTTCATATCATACAGATTCAATTTATTAATCAAATTATACATATAAAATAATTGTAATAAGTTTATTTATTCTGTATGTCATTTATCGTTACTTAAAATAATATTTAAAATTTTTCATATATCAATTAATTTTATGTAAATTTTGTTACTAAAATTACATAAAATGCGAAATATTATTAAGTAAATAAGCTAATTAATTATCTTAATTAAATTTAAAAGAAGCTTATTATGTTAAAATTCATTACATTATAATAATTTTATTTTATGCAGTTTAATATTAAAAACATACGGACTTTTTTATTAATTATTTTCACCTTGATGTTATAGAAAATGTCATAATTTATAAGTTATAATCAAATAAGAATATATTTTATATTATTTTACATAGCATCGCGTATTTATTTTTAGTATATTATGTATTTTAATTTCAGTTATTGGACTACGATATATAAATACATATTCACATAAATGTCACAGCAGGTATTTTTAAATACCAAGATATATTATAAAACGATAAATTCCAGCTCCAATTTACATCGAGGTGTTTTTAGCAATAAACCTTAATATTAAATCAATAATATCACAATTTATTCTTTTACATCAACTTTCGATTATTCTTGGAATGCACGCATTATTTTTTGAATAGTATATTATTTATATAAATATATTGATAAATAAATTAATTGCTAATTAAAGCAAATTTATAATCAATTACAAAAATTATGCATATTTAATCATTTCAATGTAATAATTCAGTTTAATAGTTTTAAAGATCAGGCATTAAAATAATATAACGACATTAATTAACAATGAGTTTAAATACATATTATATATATTTTATCAAATATATCGCTGTTTGATATATTTGGTTTTACTTTAGTAATTCTAATGACTATTATGGAATCTAAAATATGAATAAACTAAAAATTAGTAATAATAAGTTAAAAATCATTAAACAACTTAAACGTTAAAAAAATGATATTTACTTTAAATATTAATCATATCTTTTGATGTTAATTTTTATAAGTTTATGACTATTTCCACCAAAGATTTTATTTATTCATAGTTACAATATAAATATATATAGAACATCCGTAAATAAATAGTACATCCATTAGTAGCATATATATATTTATAAGTATTAAAATATTAATGAAATATTTATTAAAAAAAATATAATCGATTAATACAAACAAAATTTATAAATATGTCACTATTAACTGTAATATTCGTATATATCGAAATTTTCAATCAATTCACACAGAAAGCATTCCAATTGGTTTGAATGAATCGCTCATTTCTTTACTTTGAAATATATTTTCATTTATATATTGAAATAAATTCAACTTCAATTTATGAATTTTGGATTTATGTATTACCATAATTACTATATATTAATTTTCAATCAGAAATAAAAGAGAAATTTTAAAAACTATTGTTTATATTGTTATTTTAGACAATACTTTAACAATAGTCTTTTTTAATAATGTAATTTTACATTATAAATAGTTTATTACAAATTGCAAATTAGATTACAGAATTGAGAGAAAAACCACATTAACATTGTTAAGAAAGCTAATCGCTTAACTTTGTATAGAATTGAACAATTAATTAAATTGCAAACTCGATACTTATCGTGCGAAGTGTCGATATGATAATTACAGCGGAAAAAATTGAGTTTATATTTGGATCTGTAATAATCATAGAATGAATGTTATAACAGTCATGTCGAACTGCTGAGTGCAAAAAGCGAAAGAAGAATATTTTATATAATAAAATTTTAACTAGGGAATATATATACGCATGTACAAGTACATGTATAAGTTTTAATTATATAGTTACAGAATGAAATGCCAATTTAATTTCCATAATCTTAAAATTTATGTTTTATTATGAATTACACAACTATATAATTTAGTCATCATACCTCGAGAGGATGACATTTACATAATGAAAATAATTAATATATACATGAACATCTCTGCAATATTTGTTGACGATATAAAAAAGAAATAAAGGGCGATAGTTTTAGAATAACTATATATTATATATTCGTATACAAAGTATGGCGAACGTATTAGACAGAAAGTAAGTATATATTTAATGTATATATATATTATATATATATATATATACTTATAATAAAACTCGTTTGTTACTATATAAGTTGTGTTGAAATCGTTTATACAATATATATTATACACGGGGATAAAATACTATTGCCACAACATTAGACTTGTTTTAGAACGCTGTGTTGTTGATTTAACAGTATACATATCATAGATCCCTAATGATGGATATATTATTAGTATAATTTCAATAGTCTTTTTCAATTCAACTCGACATATCTCGGGTATATGTTATCTAAATTACTCGAAATTTTTTTTGTTTAAAATTGTTTAAATTATAGATACTAATAATGTTACTAAAAATATACAAATATAAGTTATAATATTTAATATTTAATAAATAATCAATACGGTTTCAAATATGTACACTTGTACTTTCAAATTAGAAAAGTATCGAGGGAAGTTTAAATTACAAAAAAACTTGTAGTGAGAAAGTTGTTCATTAAGTTATAAAGAAGATTTTTACAAAGCTACAGATCAAAATATCAATAACTGTAAACGTTATGATAATTGTTGTTCATTTTCATCGAGACGTTCAGCCTGGCGACAGACGCGGCGTGACGATATTCCACAAGAAGAAATCTCTAAATGTTAAAAAATCACTTGTTTCTATATTTTGATTATAGTTATT
>JABFQC010001754.1:0-18080 GCA_022817085.1 Psilanteris sp. ZL-2020
GCAAGTAACCTGACGGTATTTATGACGAGAACATTTGTTAATAATTTATATTAATATTTTTCTTTCATAAAATGTGATTACCAGTCTTACTGTAATATATTTTTAATCGTTTTTTAATGAGTTCTAAAATTTATTTGTATGCAAAATGCTAAAAATTCTAAACACGAATCAAATAATATTCTAGATTTATTTGTATTTGTATATCCAAGTCGTTGAAAGACTATATTATAATTTTTCATTTATTATATTTTATAATGCGAAACTAATGTTAAATTCAATAAAATCAAATGTATTTAAAAAAAATAAAAGAAAATAAACTAAAACACTATTCAATTAACTTCAACATTGAATTTTTAATTGGTTCAATTATATATAATTTTGTAGTGAATAAATGACTGTTGTTATTTTATAATAAAATTAAATGTTATGTTTGAAAGTAATAAGATTGTTTTTACTAGTAATTTTTAAATATTATTTAATTGGTAATCACTATTTTATAACAAGTTATTAAAGTTTAAATTATATGTGCATATGAATATACCGTTGAAAGTTGTTTTAATGTTTAAAATTTGTTAAATGTTGTCATTTAATTTTTGTAATGTATTTTAATATTTTATAAGGAAAGTATCTTTTACTGAATAATATATATATATATATATATATATTATATATATATACACATTAGATAAACAAAATTGAACGAAATTTATATAACAACTTGTTTAAACTAAAAATTTAATTATATTTAATAATTTAATGAATTTTGTTAAAAATTACATTATGAATATTTACAGTACAATATCAAAAATATACATAAAAATAAAGTACAATTTAACATTTTATTTCTATCTGTATATATTTAAAAAATACTATATACATACTTCAATGAACGAAAGAAAACGTAAATATAAAACAATGATCGATTAACTGGTTTTAGTTTATATTCACAATTTAATTGCAACTGTTATAAAATTTGAAGATAAAAATGTGCACATTTGTATCCAGTCTAATTGAAAAAGAATCTGCGATAAATAATCAAGTTTTAAATGTCGCTTGTTTGAACAAAAGAGTGTAAAAATGTATTTTTAGCTATTATATTGCTGCAGTAGCATATAATTACATTCTTGTTAAAAAATCTTTTCTATTTGTATAAATATTAGAAATGAAAAATAAAATAAAATAATACTGATACAATTTTAATCAATTAAAAGTATTATGAAGCAGGGTGGAAAAGTTGTTGCATAATTTATATTATTTGAAATTAGTTAGAACGTTAAAACATTTATGAAATATGTTTCACTTTCATAAGTAATTAATTTTTCTTAATTATAAATAGAACTACTACTGTAATGTACAATTGTTTAAATTAAATAAATACATGTCAGTATTATGTTTTTTCAAAATTACATCATAATATTAACTTTTATATACATTTTATGTTTCTGCAATAACATACGTGTATTATGCAATTATACGATATATACACTATTATAAAAGTCTAATAGGTACCAATGACATGTATTTTCATATAAATTTGGTATAATATATTTTATATTATACATATATTTAGAACTTTATACTTAATTATATTTATAGGAATTAATAATGATAATATAAAATTACATAAATAAAAACAAATACATGTTAAAAATCTACAAAAAAATATTTAATTTTAAATAATTATTTGGTAATTATTAAACTTTTTTAATGGTGCTAAATATAAGAATTTAAGTAATTTTATGATAATTAGATATTTGGATCGTGTATGTAATAAATGATGAATGTTAGAATTGTTTAAATTAAATATCTGATATTTTAGACATTTTATATTTTAAACAATAGGCAGTTAAATTTAGTTTAATATCATTTATAATTGGTTTATAATAAATCAAATCTCTTCTACCCTGCACGTTAAAAATAATAAAAGAATTTCCGAATAGCAATTGCGCGCGCGGACTATGCGATAAAGTAAATAAAGTGTAAACATTTAATGTTTTTAACGGTCTTGTACACACAATGGAACTTGTAAATACATGGATAGAATATCTTAATGCGAGTATAAACATTTAATGTTTTTAACGATCTTGTACACATGAATACACGTAAATGTAAATACATAGAGATTACCAAACTGATAAAATCGTAGTGTTTATTGATATCGACTGGGACATGCAGCGTCCATATCCAAAATCCGCTCGAAAGAAATAAATTTCAGTGCTAATTTGTAGCATCAATGGTTTTTATTTGTTTCTTTCATTTGTCTTATTCATCACACTGAGAGAGACTGGCTTGTTGCGAGATAATAAATAAAATCGCATTATTATTTGTCACATAGTACTGCTAAAGATACGGGAAAAAGTGGGAAGAAATGTGCAAATGCTCGAAAACATTCCTCATATTTTACAATTTGATCTCCGCATTGCGCATGAAGTACAACTGTTCGTATTATTTTTTACGCAGAAACAAATATTGACACGAGCGAGTATGCTTATTAATTTTTTGTTTCCTTTTTGGTCCTTTTTATCGTTCGCGGAGTTCTTAAAATATAGAAATAATTTTTATTTTTATTGGGCCTGCGCGTTTACAGTGTTGTACTATACATATTTACTTAAACATAACGGTGCTTTCGCTGAAACCTGTACACAGTTATCACGTATAGTTATCGCATATTTGTTCTTTTTTTTTCATTCTGTACAAAGAATTGTAATCTCGCGTTCCGATATTATACATACATATTCGCACGCGCATATTAATATCAATCGTTCATTCGCATACATATTTGTGCGCTATCGAAATGATAGTACATACATGCATTTTAAGATCAATGTGTGAGAAGTTAACAAATCCACGATTTATGCGCTGACGGTGTAAAAGTATTTTTCTAAACTTTGAAAATGTGTAAATAATATTAGAATTTTTAGAAAATTATATGCAAATTAATTTGTCACTGTCAATATTTAATTTATTATAATCGACAAAATTTTTATTTAAGTTTTTTATTTTGAATACAATATACAATAAAGAATACATAAATTATGTTACAAATGTTTAGTATGGCCTATTTGTGATAAATCAAACGTCGTCGTTATGTTTTTCGAAATTAAATTCTTGTATATAAAAATTAGTTTTATTCATTTTTATAGAAGTTCTTTTATTTTTATTTCAAATTCGTCACAAATTCGACACCGCTTTGCGCTCCCATCTACCCTTATCGCTTATATGGTAACGGGTTGTTCTATTAACACAATCTTACTATACAAATACCAGATAAGTTACGTTTAGTAACGTTTCGTACCCGCATTTAATGTATCGTACAACTATCTTTCTTGCATCCGACTTACATTTACAGAGACAAGATTTTTTTAATAAGGCTCTTCGGACATTCAAGATCCATAATTTCACATCCATAAATCGGAAGGAACGTTGAGTCTAAATCATCACAATGTATCTTAATAAGTTACTTCGTAAACTGTAGCTTTCTTGTCTCCAGAACCAGTTACAATAAATTTGTCGTCAGTAGAAATATCGCAACTTAGTACTGAAGAAGACTCTTTAGCCTAAAACAAAGAAGAAAAGCTTTATTTTATAACGCTATACATATTTGGTTATGTTATTTTAAATTACAAATAATGTCAATGTTTGAAAATGAACGTAAATTATGAATATATTGTAATAAAGCAGTTATTAAAAAATAAAACTATTTTCGCTATAAAAAGCAAAAAGTCTAATTTTCAATTTCAGATTTACGACGCTCCGGTAGAAGTTAAAACGTTGACAATATACTTTATTACATTTTGCATAATTTGTACTTGTTTTTTAATTTAAAATTAAAAGTAAATTTAGTTACCCTTATTTTATAGTTATATTATTTGCATTACGTTTCTTGCGCACAATAGAATCTTATTTGCAAATCAAATGAAAAATAAAGTACTAATTAAACAAGCCCGAACGTTTAATAAATCAAAGTTAAATTTAAGAGAACAATCACTAATTCGATAAAGATATTTGACATAAAGCATAATATACAGCATTCGAATGCTTTCGAGACCCTTTCTTCTCGGTCATTGTGTGTATCCCGAGAGATAATATCTCACCTGAAATATCGAAGCCCCGTAAGGAGTACGCCAGGCATTCAAGATGTTGTCTTTGCCAGTGGAAACGAACCACTTGCCCCCGGATGCGAATCTCAGGGATAACACGCAGGATTCGTGTAGGTGCAATTGATACTTGTCGGGCTTTGAGGCATGGAGTACTTCTACATTCGAATTCTCCATGCCCACGGCCAGCCACTCTCCAGTAGGACAGTAACCTAGGGAAAATATTTGTGACGTGAAATCATGTTGCTGCAGTTGCCTGCCTTCTCGCAGATCCCAAGATCGGACAGTATTGTCCAGACCACCGGTCCATAACTTGGAACCATCGGCCGAAATGTCGATGCAAGAAGCCCCGTCCGTGTGGCCTTGAAACTGCCTAACGAGGGTCTGATTTTGCAGGTCCCAGACAGCGATGTTTCCGTCGCTGCAGCAACTGAAACAGACTTTCGAGTCCGGGGATATCGCCAGAGCATAGCAAGCGGGCGCGGATGAAGAAAGTTCCGACTTCATTCTTGGCGTAGGGCTCGCCAAGTCCCAGATGCTCAGCTGACTCGCTTCTCCACCGACGATCAAAGTTCGACCGTCGGGTAACAGTTTCACGGACCGAATGTAATTTTCACGCTGAAGACAGTCCAGTTGGGACACGGGTTTTATGCTGCCGCTGATACCTTGACCGATGTCCCAAACTTTGACGCAACCTTTACCGCCGGTATATACGTATTTGGTCGGGTTGGATATTGTCACGGCACATACCACCTCTCCGTGAGTTAGTGTGTACATCTGATGTGCGTGCCGCGGAATTCCCGGTCCTATCAACGCGTCCGTTGGAAATGGTACCGGCATAAGTTGACCCTCGCTATTCATATGGAAGGAGTAGGCGCTGAAAAAAAATCAATTTGTCAAAGTTAACCAGCTTTGCTTGGAAATATATGATCAGTTTTATTTACAGGGTGTCTCAATACTCGTTTTATATTTCGTCATATATTTTTATCGTTTCTCAGTTCGTATAATGTTCTTTACTACATTATTTTATTATGTAACATAGTTTTTTAAACAAACTTTGTAACGGATAAAGAACAGTCAGAGAGAAAATAGTATCTTTAGTAAATTTAACTGATTTTCGGTAAAGTAAGCTATAACTGAAAATAATCAGTTAGTCAACTGAAAAGATCAGATGTTTTGATAGAATATGGCAGCCAATTATGATACTTGAATTAACAAATTCAATTAATTTTACTGGATATTTCAATTGTTTTAGTTAAAAATATTAGTTTTGGCCGCATTAAAACTTAAATTTATAGTCATCTTAACCAAAACTGTGTCTCACAGTTAATTTAACTGAATTTGACGATGATAATGGTTTATCTAAACTTTTCACTAGACCTTACTAAGTAATTTTTTTTCAGTGTATTAATTTTTCATATTACGTTACAGTATTTTATAATATATTACAACCGTTCAACTAATGAAACCATTCGAAACATTTATTATTTTAACACAATTACTTTTCTCTGTCTTATAATTCTTATATTTGTCTTATTTTTATATAATAAAATATAAACAGAATTCAACAGTCTTCGATTTGCATAGATCGAATGAATTAATCTTTAGTTTCCTTAATTATAAGGTAACTTACGGTTTGCCGCTGGGAATACTGCTCAGTCCATTGCTCGAGGATACTCGCACATGACCGTCGAACCCGAGCTGCAAAATAAAAAAGGAGAACATAGTACACACTACCGTAAACCACCTTAAACAAGCGGGAACAAATATCTTGATCCCTGTACCCCTCCTTGGTTTTGCAAACATAAATAAGCCCATGATTGAATGCTTAAATACGTTACCAGTATAATGCTCAACACCAAAAAACGTTTGCGCCAAAGTAACCCATCTCGTTCCCCTAGAATCCAACCACCCTTGCTGCTCATAACACATCTCTCAGTGCATAACCTCTCTAACCCTTGCCTCAACCTTCAGCAGCGGGGATTCAATAAGCATTCAAGTTTTCAACATTAACACTTTAATCTCGAGTACGATGTTTGCATTCGTGTAAAGTATTGATGTTTTATAAGCTTTTCCATTTACATTTTGTATTGCAGGACAATATTGATTCTTTTTTATTATTCAAGTAGACGCTCATTAAAGACGAATTGATTCCACAGGTTTAATTATGTAATAATTATTGTCATTTGACAAAAATCATATAAGTTTAGAAAAACGCTATTCATAATGGAATGGTTGTTATAATTGTTTAAGAAGATTATTAGGAACAAATTAATTTGAACTATAAATTAGAAATAACAAAATAGATACAATAATCGAATTTAGTAGATCATAGACAACTCAATGTATTCTTAGTAACAAAGGCACAAAGCAAAGTTAAAAGTAATGTAATGTATGACTTGAATTAATTAATGATTGATTATCATATAGCACACTATTGTGCAGAGAAAATCTGGTTTTTCATTACTTACGGGATTGTAAATCCTGATAACTGAGCAGAGTACTAAGCTACAAGCAAGACTCAAAGATACTCACTATGGTTGATGCATGTAACTTACTAAGCTATTATTGGCTTGTTGATTTGGTTATGTATTGCAGTCACACTTAGGTTATTAGTTACAAAAGCGACTATTTTTTGTATTCATTTTACGTTTATTTGTTAGTTTTAATTTTTAACACAAGAAAAATATGTGAATAAAACAGGGCATAAATAGTTCGTTCGTGTAAAATTGAGATTTTCAGAACAATGCCGACATATTTAATAAACGAGATTGTGCGCTTGAATTAAATAGATGACTAAATATTTGTTACAAGTTTATTGTAAGTTGTAACATATATACATGTTTGAGATTGTACACAGTTGTGTGACAAAAAATAATGATTAAACAAAGCTCAAAATTTGTGTTAACGAAAGGGGATATGTTATCCCGCTTTTAATGAATTATGGAGTAAAAGCTTGCTCGGCCGCAAGATCTTACATCTTTACTTTTCAGAGAAGGAGTGCTGCGAGCGGAGGAACTTCCACTCCGCGAGGGAGGTCTCTCCTTAACTGAGGTAGTTCCCGAGCCAGAAGTTGGCCCGTGTGCCATGGCCGTTAATTTTTCCAGAGTACCATTTTCTCGAGGATCTGGATGCTCGCCATTTGCGTGAGGAGAAGTTGCGTCCTGTTAAATAATATTTAAAAAAATCATATAAGCAATACAATAACTTACTTACACGATCAATTTACAAATACCAATGAATTAATATTTCATTGGCTTGTATTTTTTCAGGAAATAACTTACTTCATTTGCTACATCAACTACCAAATCTTGATCACTTTTTTCTCCATCGCTTTCCTGAAAAATAAAGAAAAAAAACCATATTAAACTTTATGATATTATTAATGCAATATATATATATATATATATACATAAAGATTACACTGTTTTACTTAAGTTCTATGTTTAAAATATGCTTTTCTAATTTATTTGTTTTCAAAGATTGAACAATGTACTTTGTTACTAGATTACGAATATATCGTAATTTTCTTTACGATTTTTTATACTTGCGCGGGCAAATTTAAAACTCTCGTATTCTGTTAACTTTATAGTGTCTCATCGACAACTGTCAAATGTTATAAATCGTGGAGTGACAATATAGGAAATTGCACGTTTTTATCTTATTCGTGTTTTTCCACTTTTCAATTTGCATTTTAATAATCTGATAACTACTTAATTCTCAACAGTAAACTGTATTCGTAAATATAAAAGAAATATAAACTTAGTCATTATTGGTACGCTTTAATTCATATTGATTTCAATTAATTTGCATATTAATTTTAATTAAACAATGAAGTTGGCCTTTAAATATTATTTATTATAATACCATTTGTTTCAATTTTATCATACGGTATTAATTTATTTATATTTCTATATATATAAAAAAAACAAATACCATATGATAATTCAATATAATTAATTTTTTATGTTATTATATTTCCACTATTTTAACAGTGAATTACAGATTTTAATTAGGATTTTTAATCCTGTATTCGTTATAAAATATAAATTTAAACCGTATAAATAATTACCTCTAGTATATTAGAAAATATATTTTGTGAAAAATAAAGTGCGGTTTCTTAAAGATCGAAACAAACAAAAAGTAGGAAGCTAGCAAATGAGACTCGCGGTCACGCTTTTAATCTAATCGAAATAAAGAACTCATTTCAATAAATCTAAACAGAAATAAAATTTGGAATTTTACATAAAAATTTTATTACATTTTACATTGCTAACTTTATTTGAGTTTACATAAAGTTACACCCTGCTCAAGATATAAATAATATTTATTACATATTTTAAATTTTTAATTTGAAAAATTTTCTATATGACATCATAAATTATTAACGAGACAGATTAAAATTTAAATATTATAATTTTATTTTATATTCTCAGTAATTTTTTAAAATGAAATTTAAAAGTATAAAATATTCGACCATATCCCACTTGTGAAATATTATATAATAAATTGTTCAATGTATGCTTTTTCTATGTGGTTATATATTTATTGGTCGTAAGAAGTTGCTCAGTCGCCCTTAAGAAAACCGTATTTTATCGCGAGGATCAATATTATTCCACGCGTATCTATTATGTAATGACATAATAGATAACATTTCCGCACAAGGGCGGAAATTGTAATTTCTTTTATCCACGCATAGAATTCACTACATCCTGCTCTCGATATATAAGCAAATTAAACGCCAATTTTTTTGCACGCGTTGTAAAACTGTATCGGAATTGTTAGATATTTAATTTAAAATTAATTTAATTATAAATCTAAACTACATATGAAACTATATGAACGATATTATTACTTTTTATAACACCTGTTAACAATTTCATTAATGTATCGTGCGCGTTAATTTTATAACTTAACGTAATAATGCTTGTTTCCTTTTTCTATCAAATATTTAAAAATCCTAAGTTTTAACAGTATATCAATGTAGTTATGAACGTGTCGCGTTTAAAAAATTTAATTTGCTAATGAATCACTACCGTAGGAGACGTATAGGTGGAGTTTAAGTTTGCAGTGATCGTTCAACGCCTTTCTGACGTCCGATAATTTCAGGATGCGTGTACGTAAATACATTTAATGGTAACACGAATGTCGGAAGTAAAGAGCTCTACTCTCTCTTGAATGTTTGAATATAATGTTACACATGTACGAGCTTCATCGATTCATTACGCCAATATATGTACGTACGTGTTTGGCATTAGCCATAGCGAGCGGACTTTCGCTTGACGCAATTATGCTATGTTTGTATCTGGTCAATTCTGGTCTGGCAATATTAATAACTTGCATTATTTGTCCTAATCAAAGTTGTAATTAATATTGACTTTTAAAACCCGCGAATTCAATTTAAATAGTTATTTAGTAATTTTATGTTATATATTATATTTATCACTAATGTTAAAAACAGCAAAATAGAACAATAGATGTAATATTTAATTGAAATTCTTATTTAGTTGAAAAATTAAGAGAAAAATGGTACACTATATATTTTAGTGATTTATAAAATATATATGGATATATTATATATCTATATATATATTTTATATCTAATCAGCGTTTACGATGTTTTGTAATTTACTTACTGTGGTAGTTAAATAATTATTGTAATTTGAAAAAAATATTAGAAAAGTTAAATTAAAGCGGTTATATATGTGTAGTTATAAAAAATTAGTATTTTATATATTTTGCTAAAGTAACGTTTTGAATACTGAATTATATAATCAAAAAAGTTTTATTTTAATTTCAAATCTGATGTAAAGCATTTAAAACATTTGTGCATTTATAGTTATTAATATTTTATTACAAAATGAAAGCTTAGTGCAATCTCCGCATCAGTTAGACTTTAATCGTATTTGCGTAAAAATTTAGTTAATTAGAAATACATAACGAAGAAATCTCATTGGTTATCAGATATATATACCAGTTATAAAAGAAATACCTTCGTTTAAAAAGTTGTGGTGGTACGGTTCAGTACAACTGTAAATAACATTATATTTTAATTTATATAGCAAGGAATGATCTGCTACGAATTTTAAACAGAAACTCTTTTTCATTAATATATTAACGCTTAAAATTAAACTGTTAATTATTTATTTCTCAGTTTGGGTATATATTACTATCCAAAAATATAAAATTGATAAAATCATTGTCAATCGTTTATTATTAATATTGTATAACGTTTTCAAAAACTGCATTATCAGTTGTTAAAGGTTTGATTAATTAATCATTTTTGTTTCGATATCGATTTTAGGTGAAATGAATGAAGTTTTGTTGACAGTGGGAGTATTGATTACAGCTATTTAGCGTTTATTTAAAATAAAGATTAATCGGCGAAACGTCGACTATACGAGGTCGAAAGATTATGTTCGCACCCTTATCGCTGATGACTATTACGATGATATCGATTGATCTTATAGCCGAATATATGCCTTTCTCGTTATAATGTCTGGTAATGATGGAATTATACGTGAAAACCCAACAAAAGCCGGATTGCTTTGAATTTTTAATGAATTGTATCTTAATTTCAACATTGCATTAAGCTACGTTTATCTTTGCTTTTATAACAACTCATTATACGTTATGCATTGCTTGAGTTTTAATTATAAATGTAAGTAGCCCGTGAAAATCGAAATAAATTCCGACGGAAAATTAACTTTAATTTTGCCGCCAGAGAATGAAACACGCGGACGAGCTTCGTGACGTAAAAATGAAGCGACGACGTGGCAAGATGAAAAATAGAAAATAATGCACGCCGCGGCGCTGCGACTAAGGGCTGGCGCATGAGATAAGAAGCCTGATAAAATACGCGCGGGGATGGAAGAAACGAGACAAACAGTGTCTGGTTTATGTTCTCATCGCTGGCTCACGCGCCTGACCGTTATATACCTATATGATACAAATGTTATTGCGCGGTCTATTTTAGCGGTGGATTTCGAGCAATGCCGATGACGCGCGGTATTAGCGACAACTTTGTTGTTATATACTTCTCTAGATACTTCGCCAATTCCGAACCAGTTATTTTTCGTTTCTTGTCTTCGCTTCTCATTCTGCGTTTGGTTTTCCTTCGGTTGTTGTTTTCGATAAACAAGCAGAATAACAGCATTGTAGCTCACCACACGAATCCTTGCGAGCAAATTTAGGAGTCGTTATAATATTTTTATATAGTGTATTTACTGCTGATAAACATGTTTACTTAATTATTATGTGTATACTATAGGTATTAAAAAACATTATTCATATTCTCTTTTATGAATGCAATTTAATCTTCCACCAATTTAAAGCTACACGCGATTTAACAGTCAAATGTTGTAATAAACACATTTAATCTTTTGTGTATGTATCATGCACAAGTTTATATTACAGAGGTTTCAATTGATTGATAATGATTTTGTCATATACGTGGCTCTCATTAAAATTTCATGGGTATCATAAACGTGTATGTATATTTTTATTGATTATTCGCGTCATATGGAACCATAAAATAAAACAAAAAAGCATATAAATCATATATAATTATTATAAAATATATAATATAAATTAAATTACATAAACAAAATACATTTGTATTGACAATTATTAGATATAATAATTCCACTAATTATAGAATACTAATAAATAGCCCAGAATAAAACTAGTTTATAATTTGTTATGTTATTTGTATTATTTTGTTATAGTAAAATAGTTATCAATAGTATAGTAGTGTTCAACATAATTCAATTTATTTTTTACAATAAATGCAATTGCTTCATTTTATGTTTAAATTATTAAATAATAATAAGTTTTTCATATTGTGTATATACACTTATTCGTATCGTTATTGAATAATATATTAAAGTTAATTCAATGTATTCGATTAAATCATTAAATGTCTTCAATATCAATCTGTTTAATATTAAATGCTCTGTTGAGACCTGACTTTTCTATAAGCACTATACCATTTGTGGAAATGAAGACTTGTTTACTTTAATGAAAAAATGCGTATGTAATACGGCTTTAAAATAACGCTTCCTCATAATCTTTGTTATTTTACTCGTTTTACAACTACACATCATATTACATGGACGAGATATTGAAATTGAATTTGATATATACAATTAGAAAAACAAAAGAAGAAAATTGAATACGCTGAACGTTGGTTACGAGTGTATCATCGGTTAAGCTGGAGAGTTGTTTGAGGCGCAATGGGGTATTCGAGTAACCAATGAAAATTTAGCAATGAGACACTCTTAGTGCATGAGCCACGAGATAAAAATAGTAATAAACGAGTTGTAATTCGAGACAGAAAATGCGGAGGGTCGAGGCCGCAATGAGCCGAGCATCCACGCTTTCCCTAATTACATTTTCATACGAACCGTTTTTCCCTTTATTTTTCCCCTGTGTCGCGAATGTTTTTACCTGTGAAGAGAATCGTCCACCTTCCGTTTCCATCAACATCTATTTGCCTCCTCACGCACCCACTTTAATAATACGTCTTCGCGTAAACATTTTTTGTTATAACCATTCTTATTATTCACCGCTGTATATACTTTTCAAACTGATAAAACCATAAACTCCCGTAAAATATGATTGAATGTAAATAATCAAGTTCGTTATTGATTAAAATATTATTTAAAAAAGTATTTCTAATTTGTAGAGAATTAGTTCAAGGATTGGGATTTTAGTCATGAATTAATTATCGCTTACATGTATTGTAACTGCATTGAAATAATACTTATTTATATATATATATATATATATGGATTTACGAGAATAATCATTTACAAGAATAATAAAAAGAAGTGTATTCTATAGCGTGTTTTATATTATATAAATAACATTTTATATGGTACTTTAAATTTAAGGTTTATTAAATTATATATAGGAAGTGAGCTTAATTTTAAAAAAGATTTATTATAAAACTATCACAGAAATGACGAGACTTTAAATATATAATACGGACACGTCACAATAAACATGATCAGGAATATGTAAAACTTTGTTGAAAAATATAAGAAACATATTCTCTTGTAGTAAACTAGAATAGATTTTTGTTCACATAATCTGCTTCATAAATTATCGTTTAAATGTTTATATTTAAATATCAACTCTTAAAATATTTTACAATAAAATAAATATAATAAAACTAGAAGGAATTTTGACACATTTTTGTTATATCATATAATAAATATTGTTTTAATAGTATAGTAATTTTTTAAATATCCTTTAAGATATCATTCGAACGCCAGAAGGTATGGTAGTTTATATTAATTTGTTTTTCTCCGTGTATATCATTTCGTACTCGAATTGACTTACCCGAAAATACCACTATACTAATATACACAGAGGTAGATTTGGAGTATTTTTCACTTATTTTACACTGTTGCCAGATTTATGCGTCCTCATAATGACCATTTACACTATGTATACATTGACAGAAATCATAGTGCTGTGAACTATAATATAGTTGATTTAACTATTTATAATAGTTGTGTAAAGGGAACTAAATTTTATAGTTGAATTTATTACATGGCATAGTAGACAAGTTTAGTCATCTCAACAATACTTATAGTTCATAGAACTATTTGATAAAATAAATTTTATCATGGTTCGTAATTATACGAACAATTATTTTATTTGTTTCAACTAAATTATAGTTGATGGTGTTCAAATTAATAATCAAAAAAAATATACATTTAAATCGTTCAACTAAAAATTATAATGAATTAAACTATATTTTGTAGTTAAATTCAAGGATATTTTTATTTAAAGTTAAAAAAATATTATTATTATACTAATAACAGTTACCCAATGATAAGATTTGAACGCACGACCTCACAGTTCCGAACGCGAAGCTTTGACCATAAGCTATTGAACTTTTGTGAAAATTAAAGATTTTTCGGTATATTTAAGATTAACTTGAAACACGATTTTTATATGAATTAAATATTAAATTCAATTCAACTAGCTATATAGTTGAATGAACTATGAAAAAAATTCACATAATTTCTTGTGTAGTAAAACCACCAACATTTAAAATATACATCAACTATCTTTTAGAATTATATTAACAATATATAGTTTGTTTATTCAGTTATTTATTAATTGTTTCAAACAAAAATAGTTTTATTAACAAATACATTTAACTAGGAAATGTAGTTGCTCACACTCATTTTTTTTCTGTCAGTGTACATATACATTCTCATACATATTGGTAATTCAGCATTATTATATTAGCATATCATATCTTAGCATCACTAATCAGAACAATATAAATGAAAATATAAAAACAGATTTATTTTGCGATTGCCATACCAAGTCACTTATTGTATTTCTTTGACATTAATAGTGTCATTTAGAGTTTTCAACGTTTTGCAATGACTGATATTCTGGATAATAATCATTTTTTGAGAAACATTGTTTCGGATCGTTTAGCGAATAATACAGCCTGTATAATGAAGTATTTGGTGGCTGCGTTAAATGTTTGTAGTTTGCATTTATTAGAGCATAGTATGCGCCGAAATTTGCTTGTCATGTAACGTTTCTATTAAGTAATTATTCGTTTTATGCAAAGCATTTGCAGAAACAATAAGCCAAAGTTTTTTCGAGGTTATTTGCGCGATTGGTTTGTCTGAATTGAACGAATTAAAGTTACTGCATACGTTTTATCAGCAATGAGCAAACTACGTGCAATTGATGAAATAAAATATGCTTACACATACAAAATAACTTGACGATTCAAATAGTCTCTATTTCCTTCCTAATTAATTAATTTTGATCAAAGCTTCTGCATAAGCTTCTATCGTGAATTCAGTTTCTATTGTGCATTTAGCTTTCTGTAATAATCACTGAAGCCTCTCGATATCAATATGTGGAGATAGCGCGAGAACACAATCGTGCACCAAAGCAGTTTGGAATTGTGTCCCGGCGTAAAGCACGGCCTAAATAGAATCACTAATGTGGCAAGTAATGTCTGCTTCGATATTGAATTTCATCTAGTTATTCAAAAGCAACCGTGTTAACAAGTCATTTGTCAAGGCGAGTAATATGTTCTAGTAATTGAACGGCAATCTTAAGCAAAATTATTTATCACTCGTTTCAACATAAATATATATAAAGTCAACGTTGGTTTATGTACCGTTCATTGCCAGTGATACAATTCATTTCAAGCAAACTGCGAACGATAATGCTGAAGAAATTACAACGTGCCATTGTCAAAGTGCAGTATTGTCGTGTTGTCAATTAGTTGAAAATAATTGTTAGGTCAAGCTTTGAAAAGAAATACGCTAACACGTTCTTTTAAAATATATATAAAGATATTTTTTATCTCATCAGTTATTTTATAAATGATAATTTACAGCTGTTTGATTATAGACTTATTCAATAACATAATGCAGTTTACTAAGTATTACTTTCTTAATGTAATGTGAAATATAGTTACAGAAAACTATAAGTATATACTTTAAAATATTGGTTAATTACACAGAAAAAAAAGATTATCAGATTTAGTGAATCTTAGACTAACTTAGTGAAAAAAAGTAGTAATATACGAACAAACAATCTGATTGTCATACCTTGACAATAAAGTTGTTTACTATGTAAATTTAAGGTTAAAGGTTGACAACTTTATGTCCAATTTAGACAATTTTATTTACCGTTGATACATTCATTGCTTTAGACAACACTATTTTTTTCTGTCTAGTATAAATAAATTGAATTTATATAAATTTGTTTATTTCATAATAGTACGTGATAAAATCATGTTTAAATCATTGCTACCGTAATAATAATTGTAGCTTTTACACAGAAAAAATAGTGTTGTCTGAAACAGTGAAACTATTAACGGTAAATATAATAGTTTAAATTTGTCAATAAAATTGTCAATCTTTAACCTTAAATTGACGTATGCAACAACTTTATTGTCAACATATTACTATCAGATTGCTTGTTTGTATATTAATACTCTTCGTGACTAAGTTAGCTGTTTTTGTGTAGAGATTGTTTCCTTTGATTACTTTTCTTAAAAACTGAATTAATAATCAATCTTCTATATAATAAAAATATAAACAATTATTATTTCAAACTCAAAGTTTAAAATAACAATGCGTGACATTTTTTAATATTTCAAATAGTATGAAAATATAAAATTACAATGAGATTTTAATCTGCTATAATTTGAATGTAGTTCCGCGACTTATTTAGAACTCATCATTAACGCTTGACTGTTAAGTTCCGATTAACGTGTTTTTAATTGTAGTGGAAATACCGCTAGAATTAGTGAAATCTTCCTCCGATTTACTGTATCATATATGTTCATCTTGTACTAACGCAGTGTCACACAAAAATTTAAGTATAATTAAAATAGATAATAAAAAGTCACAAAATTAAACGAAAAATCATCATTCTACTTTTATATTTTAATTTGTAATAATTTATAAAATGATACATGCATTATACGTTCTTTTATTTAAAACCACTTTTCTGTGGCTATCAATATATACGTAATGGTATATTTTTGTATTAAATTGGTCGTTGAAAGCATTTAAATAAATTACATTATTCAAACGTGAAAGAATATATATATATATATATATATGCATATATATATATTAATTTTAAATATATGGAATAAATAAATAATAATGTATTTAAAATTTTTGGTGAATGTACGATTATTATTTGTATTATAAAATGTACGAAATGTTTGAAAGTATATTATTTAATTTAATTTTGTTTTCTATATTGAATAATATATATTATATTTATATATACAAATAAATTATAAAATGTATAACAAAAAAGTAATAAAAATAGAAATAAAATTACAATATATTCTGATTATACGAAACAAGGTTAGTGTTCTAATTAAAAACGAATGTCTGTACTTTAAATAAGATATATAATTTAAGCTAAAATTTGGTTCTGAAAACATAGTTATTTAGATTTTATTATTATATTATCGTATTTAGTTATAAGATAATAATATTATTTATAACAATATATGCATATAAATAACTCTATTTAATTTGATTTAACTTAAATATGTAAATACGAATTTTAGTCTCACGAAATAATTATATTCTGCAATGTTAATATATATTTTTTTAATTTTCATCTTTTAAATATGCACAAATAAAGAAGAATAAACGAATGCTTAAAATGATTGCACATTTTCCAATTTATTTAATAATATTGTGAAAGGTGTGATAATGAACATTTGTTATATAATAAAAGGTTGAATTTAATATATGTATAATTTCTATTATCTGAATATACTAATGATGTATACATACATAATTTAAATTTTATTTAATATATAACATTATGAAAATTTTACAATATAATAAATTGAAAAGTAAATAAAATATATATTATCTACAGAATATACTTTAAATCGTTGTTCAATCCGCAACCACTATTATATCATAAATATACATTATCATCATTACACCAATATAATATATCAACCAAAATATATTATATATACAAGTTTTGGCAAAATCAATATCCGAGTTTTAAAATTGATTAAAGTGTATAAATAATATTTCACGGAGGGCATATTTTCTCATTGACATATGATTATATTTAACATATATATTATATAATAGGATAATGTCTAATATTTTGTATGCAAATATGCTTTAAGATGAAACAAGTCTGAGGGAGGCGTAAAACAGTTTTACACTTTTTGTTCACTTGCCAGAGTGAGCTTCAAAAAGTAGAATTTCGTGATCAAAAGAACACTCGTTTTAAGTCATGCATCCGAATTCGCGAAAACGCACAAATCATCCTTATCTGCGAAATCATATTATAAAAAAAAAAAAAAAAAAAAAAAAAAAAAAAAAAACAAAAATAAATAAAAAAAAAATAACAAAAAACAAAAAAACACAAAAAAATCACACAATTACTCACACATAAACTAATCCCGCACTACACCCTCATTACCTAACCATA
>JABFQC010001755.1:0-18074 GCA_022817085.1 Psilanteris sp. ZL-2020
TGGTACATGCTTCATGTTAGATTTTTAATGTTTTAACGTTTATGCTGTTTTTTTTGTTATGCGTAAGCGCGTTAAGATGGAGAAGTGTCTGATGGACGCTTAGAAAGTAGTTTATGTTAATGCTGCTAATGATACTGATAATTAAATTTTTTGTTTTTCATATATAAATATAAATGACATTAATATTATTATTATTATTTTGTAAAAAAAATATAAAAAATAAAAAAAAAAAAAAAAAATTAATAAAACGTTAGATAAGCAGCTTTCTTCAAGTTGAACAATTTCGAATCTATTTAATGACTACTATTTTTAAACATATTATAAAAGAAATAAAAAAAGTTGAAGCACATTTTTCGCGCTATTATCGAATATATCGCGATTATTAAATAATAGAACGGCGATTTAACTTTCTGACAGAATGTAATCTTTTGTTACGAGTTTAGTAAATCGTCTTCGCATAAAAGTCAGTTTTATCGTAAAATCATTTCTCGAAGATTCTGATACAATATTCGTCTGCCCATAAATGTGATCGAGCTTTTTAGTAAGTTTTATCCTGCCATTGTGGTGCCTTGATAAAATCATCTCCTGTTTACTTCGTAAACCAATGTCAGAAGAAAAACATTGGTTTGTCGCATCTAGAGTGGCGTACGCGAAGCACGAGCTGTGAAAAGTAATTTTCTCATGCGCGACCAGACACGATTTACGATTCGAGACTCGAGCGCCGAAGCTTCCTTACTAAAGAAGAAACAGGTAGCGAGAAAAGAAGTAAGGAATGAACCTCGCTAACTGTAATCCGGACGAAACGGAGGTTTACGTATGCGACACACGCTATCAACTCACTTACAATTCAACTGGTCGATATAAAATGTTACGTAACCAATAATTTTATCATAACATCATGTTAAACAAGATCCAATAGCTGGCAAAATGTCTTCACTAGTATATTGTAATTCTGTATTATTTTAAAATATACAATAACATAATGTTTAAACAATTTTTATATATAAAGCTTGAACTCGATTTAACAAGACTGCGAGTTAAAATTGGTAAACCCAGTAGAGCAACTGTTGGACAAAACAAAATTTAGATCATTTTTAACTGAACTTTTGTTTCGAAAAATATTTTCCGTGTGCGTGCAGAGAAGAATATGTAATATTATTGGCCATTGTATTTGATCGTCACTATTATATGTCGTTATAAATGTACTATTTTTAATTGTCCTAAGGTAAAAATTTCATTTATGGTAAAATGTAAAAACATCGTTGAAATTGAAATGTGCTTTTGTGTCTGCAACAAAAAGTAAAGATTTTTGACAACAAAGTATAGCGTAAACTACTTTGTGTGTTTGAAGAAAATTTTGTCAAGTACAGGTTTGTGGTGTATATTATAATATTAACATCTTTTTAAATCAAATTGTATTGGTGTTTAATATATAAGTGTTTTTTAATTGAAGTAGTAATAACTAAGTCTTAAATACTATATTTTTTAACGTAATTTATATATTACTACTTATATTTACCCACGTCAAACGTACAATTTCAAAAAGAAATTAATTTTCATTTATGCTTTTACGTACATGAGTATTAAAATAAGAAATATTATTTTCACTTAAGGGAATTTCAGTTAATAATTTTACACTGATAAAAGTGTAACATTTTTTAGCAACATTAAATTTAAAATTTAATTCCTTCATGATATCATGTTTTACAATGAAAGCGATTGTCATTTATTAGATACATTTATACAATATAAAAATACATTATACAATTGCATTAATAACGTCTGTAATAGATGTTTCAAATTTCAATTTGTAACCCTAGTAAACATAAAAATATATTTGCAGTATACTGTCGATATATTTGCAATATGTTTTTGTGTTGATAAGTATATTGTAATTACGTTGTAAATGTATTCCAAATATATTATCAATATATTACAAATATATTTTCATTTTTACTACACTGCGAGAAATAGATTGTTGAATTAAATATCTAAATAGTTTCGTTAAGTATCTAAGATTGTAAAACGAATGTGACATTAAATAACATAATGAACATAACCTACAATTTTTACAATTTTGACTATTGAATGGAGCATCTGTTTATTCAACTCCGCTATTTGTAGTTTAACAATCTAATAATAATATCTAGATTGTGAAATTATCAATCTTTTCTCTCAGTGTAGGGAATACACCCCCGCATGGAACCTTATTTGAATTGATGGTAAATAATAAACATATACGTTATATCATTTCAAATGCATTAAATAGTTTTAATCCTTTCACGAAAACAAACTTGTCTACCTCATATGTGAATAGATCAACTGCACTTATATATTTCGCGATTCCAAGTAGCCGCAGTACCATCCCTCCGTGACGAATGCTCCGGATAACCGCAACTTTTTGCTGAGGATTTGTTCGTGCTTTGCACGAATACTGTTATCTTTGAACGTGTCGAGTTACCTCGTTAACCAACAATGCCCCGAAGCCGCAGTGCATCAGTGTGATGACGTCTTTGCTCAACTTTTCACTTTACGACGCGCGACAAATCCTGACACGAACATTGTCTGTCGTTCACCAAGATCACTAGAAATACAGCCTGCCATTAGAACCAATAATAAAATAATACACTCTGTAAATCATACACCCAATACATATCGGTAATCAAAAGCGTCCGGTTGTTACATTTAAACATTTTTTCATAATTGCAACTGTTCGAAAATACTTACATACTAGTAATTATTATTGCAACTGTTGATATTTTTTTATTGTTATTTATTATTGTTATATAGTATTGTTATAATAATTCATTTGTGTTTATATTGTAATATTTTGTTTCGAACGCAATTAAAATTACTTGAAAATTTCGCAACTGTTACATTAAATTGCATTAAAATACTCAACATAGTTCATATAATGCACAATTTCTCAGTGCAAATAAAAATGGCTGACAGACTTGGGCAAATTGCAATGCAACGCGTGCATAATAAGAAACCGTCATACTGCACACACAAGAGATTCTTATGAATACCGAGTAAGAAAGTACCTTATTCTACTCGTATGCTTACTACGGCATTAAAGTTGTTTTGTTACGCTTCATATGTTGAGCATTTTAATTCCATTCTACTTCTGGAGCAATTATACGCTTTTATATAATATACAGCTTTAATTAATTAAATATTTTATTACTTAATACAACTTATAATGCACAAATTCTTTTAGCAATTAGACTCGGTGTATGAGACTAATGTATTTTGTCTACGCACGTAAATAACAGAAAAAATATATCTGACAATTTTATAACTTTGCAAAGCACTTTACAAACTAAGTAATCAATTTATTTTTAAAAATTACAGTTTTGTTAACAGCTTGTTATTATTATTCAATACTTAGAGAAATATATTACAACTTAATATAAATTAATGTACTTCTGTTTTTAAACACAAAGCTTATATGTAAAAGGAATGGTTATATTTTTGACTTTGTATATTATTTTAATTTTGTTTAATTTCTAAAATAAATACATAAAGAACTTAATATAGATATTAATAGTTGAAATTAATTCGAAAACTGAATTGGATAATCCATACATCATTTCATTATATCAAGTTATATCATAGATATTTCATATTATTAACTTATCATTAAAAATTGCTTATAAAAGTAGCAATATTTTAAGAGATCTCGTTTGTGCATACAATAATGAATATCATACGATCGATGCTTTAGTAAATACGGCGTATGGAAATTAGTGAAGTCACGACACCAAAAGCCTTAAGTGAAGTAGTATTTTTATCATGATCTCGATATAGAATAATTGGCTGTTCAATGGCCGAATGTAACCTGTACTACGTTCGACACGAGCAGTTAAATTAGAAAAAAACTTGAAATAGTATGCAGCCTTAAAAATTGTATAACCAATATTCAAAATGTTTCGAAAACATTTCTACATATTTAAAGAAAAATATAAACTGAAATTGATCTAGAAATTCCAACGGTTTATCCAGATCATTGTAATATTGAATATTATGAAAATATAATTATTTTTAAAAAAAATATATGATTAAAACTTAATAAGTTTATTTCAATTTATATTTTTTAAAATTAAATTGTAAACACTAAATATTAAATATTTATAATTTGATACTGACTTGTGATTATCAATTTATATTATTTATAATTAAAGTTGGTTTGTAATATTTAATTAGTTTATCATTTAATCTTTAACTAATATTATACACTGTTACTATTATTAATATTATAAAGTATTTCTTATACCACCGGTATTAATATTTTTGCTCTGTTTGATAAATTTATATAGGGTTTTTCAGAGCTCTTATGGATGAGAGAATTGACGTTTTTCGAACTTTCTCAGCAGAATTCTTTAATACTTAATCAAATGGTTCAAAATCTCTATAGAATACTTACACTTTTTTTATAATTTTCGGTAAAATATAATTTTATAATAAAAATTTGAAATTTCGATGTAATATTTCAAAATAGTCCCCGCCTTTCTTTATTGATGTAGGTTGCAATAGTTCCTCCGTTTAATAATTCAAGTTTCTTATCTTCTTTTATAATAAATGTGACGAATTTAAGTTTAAGTCAATATCACTTATTATTATAAGTAGCTCAAATTCGAAACGACAGAATCTCTAAGAATTCAACGTAATATTCAGGTTACATATATATATTGCCTAAATGTAAATATATTTGTCTAAAATACCATAGTCATTTTTATTTTATATTAAATATTTTTATAAATACTCTTACGTTACTTATAGTATACAACAGAGTAATTTTTATAAAACTTTTTGCCTGTAGATATTACATTTCATAACTTTTTTTACATACTGCTCATTAAATTAAGTTACTCTTGTATATAATAGTAAAATAGTACATCATAATGTGTAAAAAATGCAAATCGGTTACTGTATTTCAAGGTCTCAGATTTTCTCTGTTATATGCATTATGACTTGTGCATATACTTGGAAATTGACATCATAATAATATACTTTGATATAGATTAAAATCAGTTCATTATAATTGTATGCTATTGTCTAATATATAACTTACATATAATTGTAAATAAGAATTTTACCAGAATTTAAAATAACTTATTAACTAAAATTCTTTGTTTATAAGTACAAATGCAAATTTTTTTTCTTTTTTAAACTAATAACAAACATCTAAAACTCAGATGAAAATAAATCGTATTTTTCTTTTCCAATTTCATTTTAATAGAAATAATAATCGTGATCGTAATCTGTGACGTTGTTATAAAAGTAATAGATGACTCTATATACTTGATTTTTCGTCTCTGCTTCTTTCGAGAAAAATGACGTTGGGATGTCAAAATCGTTTTTCAGCGTAAAAGGAAATAGGATTTTTCTTAAAGTTCACACCCTTTCGCACGAGGTACGATGCCACTGGAAAAGACACGATATTAAGCTCGAAAGCTCGCTGGCTTGAACATCCTGTGGAAGATTATGACCATATCCGGTAACTAATGTCGATATTTTGCACAATCTTCATCAAAATATCCGTAATTCATGAATAAATTTTTGTTCGTTGCTTTAGTTAATTTACATTAAAAAAAACATTTAAACGAACCAAATATCTCAGACCAAAAATGGACATTCAATAAAATTACTTAATTACATACTTATAAAATTATAAATAATAAAAATGGTACATTTTTTACTGAAATTTACATGATATCCATATAATTAACCATTATCATTTTTCGAATGTATTAAAATACATTAATATGTCAAATAGTAAAGCAGATAAATAATTAACATTACACTATTGACTATCAGGTATCATGAATTTCAGTTTTATAGATAGTACAATCAAGTAAATTCCTACAGTATATGTAGACGCGTCATTTTAACCGCACAAATATCCGTGCTGAAAAAAAATGTTTTTGCTTTTCAAATAAAAAAAGCTCTTAGCATTAGAAAGTTATTGAAAAATGATTTGAAATCTTAGCGGAGTTTGATGAAAATTCACGAAAAGTAGTTGCGAAGTATAATAATAATTATTCTATAACGACGCGACAACCGTACCACGCCAAAGAATATGTATTAAAGTTCTTTAAAGTTTCTATGATCATATAATTTTATTATATATAAAGCATTTAATTTAACACCCAACCTATAAATTCATACTTACATATGAATATTCGATACTACACGGATAATTCTATTGATAAGAAGAGTTTCAAGGAGAAGAAACTTTATTGATAAAATATTTGTAGTTAGATAGTAGATACAACATTTTTAAATATAAAATTTAAATTATTATCACTTTTCAAGTATTCCTAGTGTCGTTATTGAGTCGCAACAAACATATTTTTCCCTACTAAAAAAGTGTGTATTTTTTAATACATTTTGTGATTTTTATAATAATATATACATGAAACTGATAGTATTAATAATTAATTTCGAACATAAACATTGTTAAATTAATTTATATTATATTTATATCTATATTAACTTTATTCGACTAGAAAATGAGTCATTAAATAAAATTGAGAATAATACCCAAGCAGAATTTCTGAAAAATATAAACCGAAATCTGAGTCATTAATTAGAAATTAAAGAACAAACCGCGTGTTATTTTCTTGTACAACTTACAAATACATTTGTACGTTACTTTTATGAACCAACTACGTAAACAAGCACTTGAATTAAGAATAAATGATATTACTTTTTTTGCGTGTTAGCGTCAAAGAAATTATCCAAAATGTAAACGAACTTCGCGTTTTACTATCAAGATATATCAATGTCGTTGCAATGAAAAGCTAAAGAATAAATTAGGTTCGAACATAAAAGAATACTAAACATAAAACATGAATATACTATATTGTTAGAATATGCTAGTTGTATTTAACCATAAATTTCTAATGCTATTCAACGTGTAATATCAGAAGCATTTTCATGATAAATTTTTATTTTCCTAAGTCTCCCGGTTATCAAGATTTACGATTAATGATGAATGACTATACTGAACTCATTTAAAAGAATACCAAATCACAGATTATTACATTTCATTGAGTAAATACAGAACGTGAAGTTGCGTGATGAACCCTTACAAGTAAACAAATCAGTTTCATTAAATATACGTTTATGCCTTGTATCGTAAATTATCATTAATGTGATTGGCTACTTCCATACGACTATGTTAATCCATCGTCACGATTCCTAGCCGGGTTTGCACGCAAACATTCTTTATATACCTCACATTACGTATATATTCCTGTGTTCTCAAATTCATCAAATGATGAATTATTTGTAGAAAGGCCATTTAATTCAAATAAAATATAATTGTACTTACAATAATTCAAGCACCTTCTAAACACCTTTTACATAAATTATCATTTAGGAACAATCATTTCATACATTTGTATTAAATAGCGGGGTTTTTAATCTTGTGTAAAATTTGCGTGAGTTTTTAATAATGAAACTGAAACGTTATTGCTGGAATAAATTCTTTAGTAAAAAACATTACTGACAGCACTTAACCTTATTCCAGCAAACATATTTGATGATGTGTTTAACGAAATTGAAATATTTATTTAACCAAATGTTTCGATACAAAATATAATAATTTCGTCTAAAAATGAAGAAGCTCGACATTTTCGACCGATTTGCAGCTTCAAATATGAAGGATTATAAAGCGCGATTTGGCCATAATACTTTAAAAATTATGTGTATTTTTCAGCCAGGAAAATAAATATACGACCATAAAATGATACGCAGGAAAGAGATTTTGAGTATAAGGCTTATTGACATTAATTTATTTTTTAATAAAACATTTTTTATTATTTAATTATTAATTACAATAACAAAAAAACAAACTTAAAAACTTGAGCTGTTAATGCTTACAAGATTCAAAGCACATAAATTAAAATAATTTGCATAAAAATCAAATATATCGATTTTTTTTAATTTAACACAAATTAAATTTATGTTATACTATATTCAATATCTAACAAAAATAAACAAAATAAAATTGAATATTACATATTTTTTATATACTTTATATATATATTTATTATATACTTTATTATATATTTTATATGTAATTATATATATACATATGTCCCTACAAAACACGGTCCAAATATGATTTGCCATTTTTTTGTAAATAAAATAGAAAATTTGATTAAACAACTTTGTAAAATCGTTTAATTGGTCATTCATATAACCCAGAGTGGATAAATACGTTTCCCATAAAAGTAAGCTTAAAAAATGACGTGTTAAAATCTTTTAGATAAAGACTCTTCGTCCTTATGTCACTCAAACGCAGACGTTTCTTACGACCTATAATCTCTAAGCATGGGATGTGTTTATGATCCTTAAGGCTGCCTACGCAATAATGACAACTGAAGACCTCCTGTCGAGTTTCACGCGCGCCGGTATAAATTACATTATAAATTTACACCATTACGTAAACGGCAGCAGCGTAACCATGTAGTCTCAATTCCAACCCTTTAGGTATAATGATCATGAGTGGGATGAAAAGTGTATACCCGATGATTGTTATACATAAAACGCGAACATAATTCAAATATTACAAATTATATGTTGACAACGTCTACCTCGTCGTTGTTGTACATATATATATATATATATATACATTAAATATATATACATACAGAGCCCGTGAATTCAACTACGAATCTCTGAATGCTTTTATGGTTTGACGTTTTTTAAAAATACTCCGACTCAATTTTGATATTGTTTCCGCATGAGTGACACAAAGATTGAATTTAAAAAATAATTCGTTTTAAAAAAGCATGTGCTAGTTGCGCTCGCAGGATCGCGTGGTGTTCGGCAAATGTTTTAGCTGCTACCATTGCGACTGAAATTTTTGTAACTTTGTCCTATTCGATATAAAGCTACGGAAATCGCGAAAGCAACAGACGTTGCAACACCCGCGCTCGTGGATGGCGACGCACGAGACGCCCTATTCAAGCGTTCTCGTGGCTTTGATGGGTCTCAGACCGCCCTTTCCCTGTACCATCACAAAAGCTTGGCT
This sequence comes from Psilanteris sp. ZL-2020, assembly GCA_022817085.1. Taxonomy (NCBI): domain Eukaryota; kingdom Metazoa; phylum Arthropoda; class Insecta; order Hymenoptera; family Scelionidae; genus Psilanteris; species Psilanteris sp. ZL-2020. The sequence goes on from JABFQC010001755.1 coordinate 9,047, forward strand.
ACGGAAAAGTTGGAGCGTCGCGTTTTTATTCGTCGTCATAGACGTAGCCAACTATTCCGCAAACATTTCAATAGCGCAATGTCGCGCGTGCGACAGACGAAATCCTGCATTATTCGTGCACCATATGAAAAGCTACCGTCACATCAATGACAAATTAGGAATAATGTACAGTGCGCGCGGCAAATATGTCAAATTTTATTATCTTTAAAGCACGAAATATACGTACGCAGCTAACAAATACGCGTGCGTGGAATTCTATTAAATTTATCCGTATTTAATTAAAAATGTACAATAATCAACTGTTTATTTATTGAAACACGTCACAGCAGTCGCGTGGTAGTAATTCCTCGGCTACTCTTTTGAAACAAAAATGACAACGTATATAAGAATAATATACTTCAGTAACATAAAATCGGAAAACAAATACTGTCTACATGTGGTGGTATTTTTAAACGATGAATTATTTTTTTTGTATTTTATACTTCATAAGTATTGTTTAACTATTATTTATCATTATTACTGATAGATTAAAATTATATCTTCTACAAATTGTTATATTACATTTATGATTTTAAATTATAAATTCGTTGATGAAATGCATGTAAAACTAATCTTTTGGATTATTATTTATATTTGCGAAAGTTTTTTTATAATATATTGTTTTAATATTAATGTATGTAAAGATAGTTCTATGTGACATTAATTCATTTAATTGATTTGAATATTCATAGTCATTAGTTTTGAATAAATACTAGCCTTGATGAGTGACAGATTATTTGCGTCGGTTTAATTCAATTTTATTTGATACAATTTCATTTATTTCACTCTTATTTTTACTAAAATTATGTATATAATTACGTAATTAAATAGTAATGAATTTAAATCTACCAAATTATTATTTAAAATAGATTGATTTATAAATAGAATCCATTAAAATGTAATATTATAATAATTTCTACTTTTTAACTGAATTCGTGCTTTCGGATGAAATTGTCGCACTTATATTAGTGAGATGTTTTACTTATACTTGAACATTTTTTTCTTTCAATAGGTATCCAATTTTTTAATAATATTCTAATAACAATACATGTAGAACATAAATACATTCATTATTATTAATCATTAATGACGTATCTATAAATATTAATATAAATTTGTTCGTCGTACAATTATTATTTGAAAATTTATATAAAACATATATATAACAATATCCATATAAATCGCGTAATCACAATGGGATCAAGATGCTTGATTTAATTTCACCCAACCATGAATAATGAAATGTTCAAATATTTGTTTTCAATTGAAAACGGTTATTCTTGATGAGTGAATTGTCAGTTGAAAGCAGATCCGTCTTGAGAAGCACGTGGAACACGTATGTCACGCAGGCCATTTAAATGCCATTTGTACCAAGTAATTCCTCCTCGCAGATAAGTCCGTTTCCTCGCTTATCTCTCGCGAATAAATTTTGCCACCGGACAAACGTTCGACCGTATCGCTTAGTAGATCGTTGACTGTCGGCTTAAGACGCTTTAGAGAAGCTTGCAGTGATCTGGCTATCCTTTCTACGTTCGAACATTGTACATTGACATTCATAGCACGTCAATTTATTCGTTTGCTCACAAATGAAATAAATAGGTTTATAAATTGAATCATGCTCTACATATTAGTTAATTATGATATAACAATTATATATGTTAATTAGAACAAAACAACATCCTGTATAATTTGATAATATACTTTATATGCATGATACAAATAGATTACGATCTGACTATTATATAATATATACAGTGAGCATAAAATATGTTAAAATACAATACGTTTGTACGACATTAATATTTCCTATTATTTATATTTTTCTTGTAATATGAAATTATTCTAATCAGTTACTCAGTACACGCAGCAAAATGTTGCATTAAAAATTACTAAAAGTTCAGTAAATGTTATTTAAAACACAGTAACTCACGGACAAAACAAAATTTTAGTCAAAAATTACCGAACTTTTCAGTAAACATTGATAAATGTTTGTAAATATATACCAAAAATTCATCAATGTTTACAATAAAAGTTCGGTAATTTTTGACTGAAATTTTGTTTTGTCCGTGAGTTACTGTGTTTTAAATAATATTTACTGAACTTTAAATAATTTTTAATGCAACATTTTTCTACGTGTACGCAATACATAAACTGAATACATATTAATTTCAAACTTACATAGGTTTTATATCCAAAAGTGTTTTGAATTAAACACTGTTCTAATATTGTCACAACGTATCGTAACAACGTTGTCTAACAACGTCGATACATAATGGTTGTATGTTCGACGTTGGTTCGACGTTGAATTGTCTACGTTGTTTGTCAACATTGTAACAATATCGTGTAGATTATAAAAGTCGTCCATGTGTAGGTATTTTCTGCCTAGGAAGTTACATTGAAATTTGAATTACAAAAAATTAAAATTTATTGATATTCATTAATAATTCTTCAAAATAATAATTACGATTCTTCAATCGTAATAAATTATAAGGTTAAAAATGTATACAATTGATGTTTACTTAAACTGTTTAAAAGTGATAACTGCAAATCCATTTTAGGAATACAATTTTAATTTTGATTAAAGAAAGAAAGAAATTTGATTATTATCATCATATATATTGTAATTTATTATTATTCTCGTTAATTCAATTAAAACACAAATTGTGCGCAAGCTTGTTTTTACGTAAGCTCAGTGTATATTCAGAAATTAACACTGGTCGATATTTCAAAATAGCAAGTTTGATTATCGAAGAAAATTTTCATATAGTAGCATTTTCCACCAATTAGACTCAATATTCGTACAATGTCCTATAGTAGCATGGATGATGTGGATGGTGGTACGTATACTCTGGTACCCGTTTATACGTAACGAGACACGCAGTCGGACAGAGATATCAATGTATAAGTACGTGTATATACATGTAAAACTTGGTCACGCACAGTTCTGTCCACGTGCATTAAACTGTCGCATTTGTATATGCATGGCATTCGCATTTACTATCGTTCTCATGCATGCAAAGCAATGAGCATTGTTGCACACGTACTTGCATTTATATAATGCATATTACTCATAAAGAGCGTCTATTTTATGGTTATTACATTGTCGACTTTCGTAATGCATCAACCTCGTTTTAGATATTACTCAAATTCATTATCACCAACGTTCAAGATCAGTTATTGTACTGTAAATTTTAATTTGACAAACATATGCAAGTATTTAACACATGCCGCCAATTGCAAAATTTATTACCCCAAACGGAATCGTAAATAAGAATTTCGGTTTTATATATTTTCTTAGATGCAGGCTAATATTCATATAATCATTTAAAGATCACGCTTGTGAGCTGATTTGAACTAAATCGAATTTAAAAAATCAAATTGTTTCTAAAACGAAAATCGATGCTACGTTAGTTGAAATAATTTTATGTGCTACATTTAATATCAATCGTCCGTATTAATCTGGATGCTGTTTCATAAATGTGCTTATTTTTATTAGTCTTCATTGAAGCACAATGAAATTATATTACAAAAATACAAAAAACTGAAACTCCTGAAAATTTGCTTTAAAAATATAGATAGGAATATGTTCGATAAACGTGATATTCAGAAAAGCGTACATTCGCTGACTCGATTATTTATAATATTTAATTAAATCTTTTCACATTATACCTGCTTTAGAAGTTGAGATATGTTAATCGTATAATTAACAAACCATATAATAACGAAAGTGTGATAAATTCAAATAATGCAAAATTAATAGATAACATATTTGTTTTTTTTTTATACATGTATAAATTTGGTTTGAAATTGGTCATAAAATCAAATATCATATGTATTTATTAAATATTGATATTAGTTATCTAGGTTTTACTAAAAATATTAATGAAACTGTATTAATACGCAATTAAATAAATTATATGGAAGTGAAAATATGAATGCAATTTTCTTAAAATACATGTGTATTTATGCTTAAAAATAGTACTTTTATATAAAGTTTTATAAGTAAAATGTATGTCAATAATCTAAATCCATATGTCTTATACAGAAATGCATTTTAATATATTTTTTAAGTATATTATTATTATCATTATCATTATAAATAGCACCTTAAGGTAGCATCGTATATGGCTGAAAATTATAATAACAATTTCATAACAATTTTATGATAATTCAAGACAGTTTTGATGTTATGAGTTAATGTTATATAAATCATATTAATCTTGAGTCAAAGAATCGTTAATTTCTGTTAAAAATTATGAATTCCGGTTTTTCTGCATACACAAAAAACAAAGCTTTTTCAGCTTCGATTTGAATATTGTTAAAGAAGAAGTTTTAATGTGATCGGACAGGTCATTTCAGGATTTTTTTGCAGTTATTAGAAATGAGTTTGATCGAGGAATCAAAACTTCTCAAAATGATCTCAGTACAAATCTATTCACTGATACCGCGTTCCGAGAAGCGATTAGTAAAGTTAAGTAAATTAAAAATAGAACACTTCATAAAATATTTACGTCGATTTTTCATATGTAGCCAATCTAATTGCTCGAGATAAGGTGAGATCCTCTCATTGTGACGCAATTTAGAAATGAAGCGTATACAGCCGCATTAAACACTCTTTGCAATTAGTCTTCCAAATGATGTAATATTGGTAAATATAGTAAACTACAATATTCAAATATAGAGAAAATATGTGATTTAATTAATTGTATTAGTTTAACGCATAGGATGAACCAGAAGAACACATCACGGCTACCTGTTTTCTTCATTCAAAGGAAATCTAAAATATAATACCCAAAGTTTTGATCTCCGGCACGTATGGGATAATGACGTTGTCTAACAAGATGATATTTAGTTGCTGTATTTTAGATTACGTCGGGTTGAAGTATAGTTTGTTTTTCTATGGCGAGTTTAAGACAGCGTCGACGATAAAAGTAATATCAGGAATCAAGGAAGAGATTTGGACAACGGGTTCGTGTCGATAAATATGAAGATCGTCTGCGTACAAAAGATGTTTCAAAAAGCGGAATACCGCGGATATGTCATTGATAAATATAAAAAATATTAGTAGGCAAAAAATAGAACTCTTTGGAACGATGCAAGACAGGCTCCTCTGTTTAGTTCCTACATCTCTGTTTAGTTCCTACATCTCTGTTTAATTCCCACTTCTCAGGTAGGAATTGAACCGTTTGAGTACTCCCTCCGAACAACCAAGATTAATTAGCTTATCAATCAGGAGATCAAATCAAACAATATTAAGTACAGTAATCATGAGATTATTCTTGATCCCGTGAATATCATTATAGTTACCTGTGGGCTACTCTCTCTACAATTTTTAAGAAGATGCATAATATGGAAATAGGTCTAAAGTTGTCCGGAGATATTGGTTTCAGTATTTAAAGAATAGGTAAGATAATAGCTTTCTTCCTGCGAGAGGGGAAGTTTGCATATATATAATTATATAGAACTATAAAAGTTCGTGTCCAGATAAAAAAGGGTAGCCAGATAAATGATAATTCAATAAGTTTTATTTAGAGTTAATCATGCATAGGTCTAATAATGTGTGAAAGGAGCAGATTATGAGTTAAAGGAGGTATGGTAACGGACTGATGAGTTGGAGCCAACTGAGTTGCTGTATGTAATTTATCTTTGTGTGGGATACATGGATGAGGAATTTGAGTGGGAATGGGAATATCTTGTGGGTATTTGAGTAATCCAGATTCACTATTCTTGCTCACATAAACTTGACCTCTTTTCAGCCAACAGAATTGGAGGTTTATTTAACGAATGATTTGGCCAAACTAAAACATCTTCAAACAATTTATTCACACTTAAAGGTAACACCTATTAATCCATTCATAACGATAACGTTTGGTAATGAATTTTATTATCAAAATTCTCAGCTTGCCAATAACTGATGGGATAGGATAAAGACCATTGTTCAGGTAATCTTGGAGTTTAACATCTAAAACTCTAGTTAGTCTTCAGAGGAATTCAGGAATATCATCAATGCAGTACGCGTTCAATCCCGTGCTAATTCCTAGTTTAGACGCGAAAACTTAAGAGAAGAGAGATCGAGAACAAGAGCTGGCAGGAATCAGGTTTTTAATAACCGCGATGTCTTGAGTGTCCTAAGACACGAGTATCAGTCTTCTGCAGAGCAGGTCATATTCTATCATTCATTGCATTATCTAATTTAGATGTGATATCAGTGACTGTCTCTCCTTTTCTTTAACTCTGACGGAGGTGGAGTGTTGATAGAAGTGTTGTGGTGGCTAATTTTTGCGTCAGAAGATAGGTCGGGTGTAGAATCAGAAGGAATAATGCGTGGAAGCAATGATAATATATAATGAATGAAATTACAATTAAATATAATTTGAATAGTTTTTACTTATAATTATATTAAAAATTAACATTGGTACTTCTGTTGTATTTAACTTTCTTTTTAAATTCTACTGAAAATATTTCTTCAATAATAAAGATTAGCTCCTGAAGCTTATGGTGCATAAGTTCATAATGATTAAATTTTATAACGGTAAAATAAAAAAAATTAATTTTTGTAATAAATCAAATTTGCCAAGATTTCATTCAATAATATTTTTTAATTCAAAATTTAATTTCGATAATTTGACATTTCTTTATCTCCATTATTATTCTATATCAACATGTTATTATTCTATAATAACATTTCAATTATCTCTGGCAGTTTCTAACAGGCATTTATTTATTAAATCCTTTGAATCTTTCACTTAAATCAAATTATGCTATCTTTTTATGCTAGCTCTATCCTTTATTCAGGTTTTTACAGATCTCTATAAGATTGGATAATAATAGTGTATATAATATATAATATATATATAATATACTTAGTGTATATCATTACATCCTGAAAAGAATTCACAGATGATAATCCAAAATATTATTTGTTGCTATAATTTTTTTTAATTAATCAATCTTATATCAAGGTGCCGTACTTTATTTAAACAATTTTGAAAACACTTATTCAATTCAGTTTAAAATTGTTTCTGAGAATTAGATTTATGTTAGTAGTCGATTGGTATTTATTAAAGAAGTAACAGAAATAAATTTAAAGCCTTTACTACATACGGAAAAACAAACAAATTCTTTTAAAGTCAATGAAATGGAGAAAATAGTAACAACGATAAAAAAAACACAAAATTTTCAAGCGCGTTTCCTTTTGATACAAAACGGATGTAGTTATCTCGACTCATCGTACACGGTAAATTTCACAAATCAAACGAAAAAATAATTTGACATTTTTCTACAAGGAATCATTTACCCATTTATATTAAGAAAACCCTCAACAAATACTTTTCTCTCACGAGCAACAAATAAATAAGTATTTATTAAATTATCTATAATATATTATATATAAATTTAATGCCACATTGTTAATTTAATAATATTAATGATATTAATTTCGTATTTAAATTTTAAAACTACATAGTTTTTAATATAAGACATTATGTAGATTTATAGTAAAATTGTATGATTTTACAAAATTATATATTCAAAATTTGAAATTGTTGATAAAAAGAATGATATATTTTATAAATAAAAATTAAAGCATTTAGTTTCTACTTAACTAAAGGTTTGAAATATAAGTATTTTATATAAGTGTTTTGATAATAATTAATAATACGAAAATATATTTACCTTTGTTGAAATAATAACCTAATTTAATTAAATTAAAATAATAAAAATAAAGAAAAACTAAGCCTGTTAAAAACCAAATCTGGATATGAAGCGATTATAATACATTATTTTCGTTTTTTATTGTGATTATTGAATTTTATTTATGATTATTATAATATATTAATATAAATCATAAAATTAATTAATTTAATCATTCTCGTTAAGAATTTAAATTAGTATATTCATGTAAAATTATTCGCGTAATAAACATACACATATGTTTTACATGTAATATCTGTGATACACAGTAAGATGGACATCGCTATATAGCTTACGTAAATTGGAAAGCAAACATTGGCTTAGTCCTAGATCATCCTGTTTCTGGATTAACCATACGTGTCGCGTCTAACCTACCATTAATACAACAACTTGTCTGCAGGTTAGACCGTGCTGTATTTATAGAATGAGTACTTGAAAACGCACTTCAATTTGTCCTGTATAGTTACGAGAGTGTTTGTCGAAAAGACCACTACCAAATTATTTTAACACTTAGATCGTAGTATAATCTTTTAGTATAACATTAAAATGTTACATTCATTTAATTGTTTATTAAAATATCATACAAATTATTTAACGAAAGGAACTTATATAATTATATAATTATTGTGTTTTTAATAGTGATTTAATATTCTCTTATTTTTTCTATATTAAAACAATTTTTTTATATTAGCTGCATAATATATTATAATAAACAATATATTATATAAATAGTCATATTTGTATTTAATTACGAATAAGATAAAAGTGTTTCAATTAATTATATGAATAAATAAACATATGAGATGACTTCGTTATTTCGAAACATCATCAATATATTAAGAATTTAAAGGAAACAAAACATGTAAATATATGTAAAACTTATAATGTCATCACTCAATTAAATGTAAAAATTTTCTTTAAATTAATTAATTTTATCTATTAATTACATGGCTAATATTTTATTATTATATATTATTTGTTAATTTATTATTGAAAATGGTCTAAACATTGATTAAAAACAAACGATTGAAACGTTTATTTATATGGATATTATTTTTATTAAATATGAACTGAGTATACGGTATCTTTTTTAAAATTAATTTAGAATAACACAATGTAATAATAATAATAAATGTTTTCATTTTTTTTTATAATATCTAAATTTATTTATAATTTATTAAACTTTTATATATTAATATATTAAGTGTCCTTTTGTAAAGAATTCGAATCCAATTTTAAGTAAAAACGATATTTTTCAGACTGTACATTATAATATAATGTGAAGCAATTATAATAT
>JABFQC010001756.1:0-18066 GCA_022817085.1 Psilanteris sp. ZL-2020
CATTTGCAGTACCAGCAGCTTATTTTTGGATGAAAGGAATGTTGAAACCAGGAATGAAACCTCGAGTTATTGCTTTAGGTTCTTTGATAGGCATACAAGGACTCTTGGGTTGGTACATGGTTAAATCTGGTTTAGAAGACAGATTTCATGAACCATCTGATATTCCACGAGTTTCTCAATATAGACTAACTGCTCATCTAGGCATGGCTTTTGTTTTATTTACTGGACTTTTATATAATGCACTGGATCATCTTATTCCTGCTCAAAAAATGAAAATTGATTATTTTGGTACTCGCATGGTACATCATGGTATCACTAAAAGTCTTCAACGATTTAAAATGCTTGTTTATTCAAGTAAAGGATTGGTATTTATAACTGCATTATCGGGAGCATTAGTTGCTGGAATGGATGCAGGAGTAATGTACAACTCTTTTCCAAAAATGGCAGATAAATGGATACCTGATGATATTTTAGCTTTAAGTCCAACTATTAAAATTTTTACAGAAAATCCAACTACAGTGCAGTTTGATCATAGAATTTTAGTAATTATATTATATATACTTTTCAGGCATAATTTGATATTCTTTATTAAAAATTTAAATAATTATATGCATTTTATAATTCTAGTTAGTATTTTAACGATTATAAATATTAATGAAAACTAATTTTAGCTATATTAGTTATTAAATTATCTGTATTTTATTAGTTAATTACTACTTTTTTATATTATTAATTTAAATTATATTAGTTGTACATTTATATTAAACTATACAAAATTATAATTAATACATCTAATTAAATTCATAGGGAATATCAACATTGACGATGATCACGTGTTTAGGAATAATGTCAAGAAAATACTCCTTGCCAGGACGTGGTAATACTGCAATGAAAGCTGTGATGTGTGCTGGTGTTTTACAAGTATTATTAGGAATATCGACACTTATTCATCATGTTCCCATTACGATAGCTTCACTTCATCAATCTGGTAGTCTTATTTTATTAAGTACAATGGTATGGTTATGCCATGAAATTAAATTCTTAAGAAAAATACCAAAATGATTATCATGGGTTGGAAATTTAAAGTATTAGATTATTTTGATTGTATATGTTTTATAATAAAATGAAATAATACTATATTTCTTAAAGTGTATAAAAAATTATTATTCTTTTACATTTATTTAAAAATTATAGTTATTGCTTAGAAATATATAATTTCATTATTATTAAATGAGTTTTATTTATATGGTAAAGGAGAAACAAAACAAGTTTTACAACAAGTATGTTATTATTAACAATTATTAAAAATAATTAAATTTTATTTTAGTTTTTATTTAAAATAAAGTATTGATTTGTGTACAGAATAAAAGATGTAGTTACGTAAATAATGAATATTTTATATATTTCATATGTACATAAACTTATATTTGTATAATTTTAGCATTTAAATCATATATTTATTTTATAGAACATAAAAATAAGTCTTATTTCCAGAAAGTTTCGAAAGAAAAAAAGTATTCGTTTAATATTAATTATATTGATATTAAAATAACATAAGTAAAATAATATAATATTAATAAGAATATTACTATTTTATTATTTATTGATTGCATCAATATGTAGGAAGGAAAATAATTGATATACATATGTTTATTATATTGATTTATTTGTAAAGCATTGTTATACTTATTCACAAAATTATTTTGCATTTATCTGTCATAATAATAGATCTGTGAGTAAATTAAATTTACTTTTTATTAATTATTATTAATTGTTGATAAATTTTTAGTGTATTTTTGTTATTTATATTTAATATCTCATAGAATTAAAAAACAACAAATTAAAATCGGCTTACGTCGACAATTCGAGATGTTTCCCGCTGTCTAAAGTTCATCACTATTGTACAACTATTATAAATTTATATATAAACTTGACTGGGCATTAAAATAACATTTAAAATAAAACCTGCATAATTTCAGGTATTTTTTTTTTTTATAAAATGATTAAATAAAATAATAATTTCATTTTTAATTTAGAACCGTAACTCAGAAATTAAGCAGGTTTTACAATGTATATCTTTTTACAATTTATTTTTAATGTATCACTATGAAACTTTTAATTTCTTATTATCTAATCAAAGTAAAAAAAACTTAACAGTTATTAATTCACTGATATTTTTTGTCCAGTTGATATATGATATCTCGTTCAAGTACTGTAATTAGTAAATAAAACTTTTTTTATATCTTACTGGCAGTTATATTGCATTTTGTTGTTTCCAATCAGTCATACATTTATTCTCAAATTACGGATGTCAAATTCGCTTAATCAATACGGCTGTTTATGCCATCTATATAAATTGCACTTTTTCTTGTCATTGTTTACATGTTTTTATTTACATGTCAAAACAAACAATTCATTAATAAATTGTTCGTTATACTTATATATTGTACCATTGACGTAAGACAATTCAATGATGTTGAATAATAATTTGCAACAACGGTTTTGAAAATAGCTAATTGTCCGAAAGAAAACAAAACTGATAAATTTAAATTCAATTTTATGGGTTTAATTTTGTACATAAATTTAATTACTTCTCCTTTTTCATTAACTATTTTTCACATAATAATTTAATATTTTATTATCCTTAACAGTCCAAAGTATTGATCTAAAAATATAATAGTTTCAAACATTATAAAATTTTATTAAAGATTTTATTTGCATACTACAAATACTTTAGAATAAATATAATTCGATAATTAATAATCTAATGGAGAAATTTAACATTTGTTTAACAATGCGAGATCTTATCCATTTTAAACAACATTATTTTATAATTTAAGTACATTTAATAAAATAAAAAATAATTAAAATATTGTAAAAGTATTATGTATATATGCAAACATCATCTTCTTTTAATTTTAAATTTAATAAACTTACTTCCTTATACAAGATTCATTTACAAATTTAATCAACGATTAATTTTTATCATCGAAATATGAAGATGAACCTTGATAAAAGACTACAATTACGAGTACAAAGAACATTTTTTATCAATAAAAGATATTTTAGGTCATCCTCATATTATTAAGCCTATCAATTCAGAATCGTATTGTCTTATTTGATTATTATTCTAGAAAATGTAAAAAAATTAAGAAATAACGTTATTTTAAATAATAAGCGCGTTACAAGTTTGTTACTTCAGTCTGAAAAACATTAAGCCTTAATTCTATCGAAAAATGAATGACCCTGAAAAAAGAAAGCTCAGTGCGAAACATTTTTCTATATAAAAATATATATATAAATGCATATCATCCATATATCGTTTGCCATTATTTCAAAGTAAAATACATTTGACAGATATAAGTTTCGCTTAATACCAAAATTTGGTATTAATAATGAGCAATCTTTTTATTTAATTACTTGTCCAATGCAAATGCAAAAATCAATGCCGGATACAAAATAATCCATAAAGTCATCGGCAAGCAACAAAAGTATACTTATGTTCAATTACTTAACAATTTGTTGACAAAAATGTGAACTTTTATTAGCTTGAAGATGAGAAATTTTTTAAATAATACGTTAATTTACAGAAATATTTTCATACGCATGTTTATTAAAACTAATAATATATTCTGAGCAAAAAGACAATATTATATAATTATGTTGTTTTTTTTCTCAGATATATTAAACATTAATTATAAAGTTTTGAAAGAAACATATAAAATGTTTAAGTATATACAGAATTATTATATGCATAAATCTATCATGACGCAATTTCTAAAGTGGACATGATTTACTGATTTTATTTCGTTTTTAAGGAAACAAAATGTGTGTCACAGTATATATCCATATTCCATATATAGATATATATATAATATATATATAGTATATACATACATACATATATTTGAATATCCAAACAAACTGAGTTTAATTCAAGTTACAGTGATAACAATTAAATTATCATTGTTTTACTTCTTCATTAATTGAGTAAATTAATGTAATTAATGAGAGAAATCATAGATTTCGAGGTTATTTTGATATACTAGTGTCCCGCGGTCATCATGACAAGTCAATAAGACAGATTCTTAGAATTGTTAATTGGAGAGGAGGGAATCAGTATTCTGGCACCTTCATCTGTATATGCCAGAGATTTTCTCGATACAGTCATCTTGCGCAGAATAAAAGATACCCAATAGCAATCAAAGCTAATAGAAATCATGAAAAGCAATTATAACTGACATAACTGGTCATATAGATCCGAGTGATAGTGTGAACAGAGTGATAGTAGACACCATTGAGATTATACGAACAGTGTCAGTATCATAACGGAATGGTTCAGACTATGCCCAAAGGGTTTTACATTTCATGTGCATCAAAAGTTGATAACATCCCTGATCCACTAACATGAGTATTCGGATTTTTTATGACTGAGGAGGGTGGTCATTGAGATTTTGTCACTACAGGAACATCCTCATTCTATAGAATAGTCAAGGAGATGTGAAATAAGATCTACACTGTAGGAGCAACCCTAACGAACTAGTTATAAAACAAGTGTATGCATATGTCACCGTGATGATATGTAGGGGGTTGTCAAAGATAGTGCCGAACTCAAAAATGTCTTTAGAAAAGAAGAACGATTCAGAAATTTAAAAATATTAGTTTGTATCTCCTAGTGAGAACTGCGTCGAGAAAATAATGCAGGGAATGTCTCGAGAACAGTCCAACAGTCGAAATTTTCTACAAAGTAGTTGTCAAGTTTATAGAGGAGCCCAAAAGTCTCGAAGCCGCATCAATAATTTGTTCAAATATTTTCAATTTGTATAAGCGTTTTGTTCTGCGACATGTAAGGCTTGAGTATATGACTGCCTAGATGCATGGAAACGTAACTTGATGTTATATACCTATATAGTAATAAACGGACAAGATGAACAAATTTGAACATCTTTTGCACCATCTCTAATTCTTTTTTATTTTCCTCTAAAAATTAATAAAGTGATTATATACCTTCATATACGTTGTTTGATAATCATAATTAATAAAATAGTAATTACCACTATTAGAAATGGTTTTCACTAATTATGGATTCTTTTCTGAGACATGAAACATATACTTTAATTTGTTCAAATATTTTGAATTTTTATAATTTAACGAAAGTGTCACAGAAAAAACGCTTATAGATTCCTTAAGAATCTTGATCAACCTTGATCAATGTAGCATAATACTGCATATTCGATGCCACGCAAGAGTCCAGATAACTAATAGCCAAGATTACCAGAATTTACATTAAGGAGGGAAACTATTATTAGGGCTATCTCTGTGTGAGCTTATCTTAGGTAATTATTAGCTGAGAAATCAAGGAGTAAAGGAGAATTAATTTCTTGCGTCAGTCTTGGCAGGGAGTCAAGAACAGGAACATTGCTCAGGAATATGAGACACAATGTAGATTACTCCTGGATTTAAAAGGACGGCAACGAACTACGGAAAAATCGGAAGTGCTATATACTATATATCCTCATCTTATTTATGCCTAAGAAGCAACAGCTACCAAGAATTAGGACTCACGGAATAGCATGCGCTTAAGCGAATTTTCGGAGTATTAACAAAAACGATGACTAGTACGTAGATATACTAGAAATGTTGTATGTCAAATGTGCTAATTTGGAGTACAATCCAATTAATATATAATAAAAATATTTAATATATTAATTGAAATTTATAATTAATATTTAATTATAAGTTGAATAAATAAATATAATGATACCAACAATGTAGACATCTACATACTGGCGACCATGATGGTTTTTTTATAGCACCACTAGCGGAAACCGTAAGTCCCAATATGGTGGTAAAAGAATAATTACAGATCCCTAGAGAACAGCAGGATCTTACTCAAGAAATCTTCGAAAACATTTTTTGGGACTTGTCTCATAAACATGACTTCAATCCAATCTATGGAAACATGCTAATTTTATACGAATATAATTACTTAATTGAATAATATACAATATTTAAATTTTGTAACTCACTCAGTTTGTGAATATTAGAATGGCATTTTTTTGTGAATCTGTGCACTCATACACTTAGAGGAATATTATGCTGATGTAATTTAAAATTTAATATGAATGTAAAAATTAAATTAATAATAGCTTATTTCAAAGCATGAAAATAATTTAAAAAATAATCAGAATTACAATTTAGAGAATAAACGGCTTTTGACAATTGACTTGAAGCAGTTCTGAGCTTGTGACTAGTAGTAATATTTTATTTATTTTTTTATTCATTTAAGAAATCTTTTATAAACTCGTGCAATTTATCATTGTGTATTATATAAATAATATTAAATAAAAATTGTTTAATAGAAAATATAAGATTAGATTTTGATTTATATAACTTTGGTTCAACTTTTTCTCAAACAATTTAAAAATCGAAATTGTATGTGTCTTTTAGTTAAAAATAGTTTTGAATTGAGCTTTGGTACACTTGTACATATCTTTGATTTAATTTATGAAAGTTGCATACACATTTCCCAATTGAAATTAACAATGAGTTTAATTGTATATTGTAAGTATTTTATGGTTAATAAATAATATAAATGTGTGCTTATGATAGCATTAACTTTATCTGCTTGTTTAAAAAATTAACGAAATATGAATCACATGAAACTATGTATTTTTGATTTTTGTTTCTTCAATAAACAATTTTTGTTTAAATATATAATTAATAAAGTTAAATTTCAAAGCGATTACATTTATAAATTATATAAATATTGTCGAAAAAACCATAGTTTTTCTGGTTTTTAGTTTCATTAAAATGATAAAATGTAGTAAAATACTACTAACTTTTAAATATTATGTATATCTATATAATTCATTAATAAAATTAATTAACGCACGAGCAATGTAGTATATTCTGGTTTAAATTTTTATAATATAGTGATTATTAAAATAAATAAAAATAAATACATAAAATGGCATCAAGTAGTCTTAAATAAAAATTGTAGTCAAGTTGACAAAAGTTTCTTTTATAAATAAAGAAGAATGTAAATTTTTAAAGTTATACGTTAAAAATAGGTTTGAGTATAGATTGTACATACAATAATATAATGACTTAAAACTTCATGATTGCGCTACAAAAAAGTAATAATAATCATACCATTCATGTAATTTTATAAAAAAATGATATGGTTCAGAAGTTTCTTTTATAATCTAGTTTTTTTATTTAACATAACAGTTAAATATGTAAACTATATACGTGATGCACAAATTTTAAATGTGTGTGAATGTCAAACTAAATAAACCATATCGCAAAATTCAGTTAATTAAATATTCTATTATCGCACATTTTGCGTAAACAAAGTAGAAATGTAACTTGAATCCTAATTTTGAATAATTAAACATAAATAATATTTGTCCCTTATTATAGTCAACTTATATAAATTCTATTCTCTATGCATATATTATACATACATTTAAATTAATAAATTTGTTTATTGATATTAAATAACTTGAATTAATTTAATTAATGAAATTAATTCATTAAAAATATAAAAAAAAATATATAAATAATAATAATACACTTTTCTAAAAATAAGTTATAAGTTATATTGATAAAACATTTTTCTATTGATTATATGACAAACAATATTAAATGTGTAATAACTCAAAATCAAGATTCTTTTAAATATGTAATTTATATTTTTATGCGCATCATGGTGCTATAAAGAATAGATATAGTAAAATTTTTTAGAGTAAATGCATTAATACAGCACTAAAATTGTTTTACTGTACATGCAAAATATGCGTTATTATCTCAGTCAACCTTACTGTACATAGTGAGCTTTGAATCGATTCGAGTATTTTAGCAGCACATCCCAGACAAAAAAATTTGATAAAAATTGATTTTTTAAACAAAATTGTTAAATTAATTTGCATATTTGGAATGTGCTTATTGCCAACGATCGACTCTATTTGAAGAAATAATTACAAACGTAAATAAAATTCAGCTGGATTTGATTACAGTTTCATCCATTTTTTCAGGGTTCACTATCACCTGTATAACATACCCTGGCTGTACTTTTGCATCTTCTATATGCATTTTATCTCCTAACAGTTTTCCTCCAAAGAACCATCTCTGTCTTGATGGTTCTAATCCTTCTTGATTCTATTTTTTAAATAACAAGATATTAAATTAGAATTAATAAATAAATAATTAATTAATTAATCATTATCATACATTATTTGTCTATATATTATAATTCAATATGAAATGTTTATATATTATTAATTTACTATTTGAATTAGTTTAATGATTTAAAAAATCATTTACCTGTAATTTCTTTTTAGCATTTCCAATAGTATCTTTACTATAAACAGGTAATTTGACATCTCCCAGTGTTGTGGATAACCTTAATTTTAAAGTCATTTCTATGCCTCCATCAATTGGTTCTGCAATTTATTTATTTTATTGTATATTATAAAAAATAAATAAACGAGATAATTTCAATCATGTTTCTATTTAGACAAAGAGCAGGAGATTTAATGGACATTATCCAATAAAAGAGAGAAAAAACTAGCTGAGAATCAAAACTCCAAAAAAGTATCACATTCGCAACTCTTTGAACCTTGGCTCGACTGATCACTATCTCGACCTTTGATAATAATATTTACATACTGCAGTTAATAATTTCATAATTGAATTTATATAAATGTAATGTAATTATACCTTTTTAAAATTTAATTATATATATTTACAATTTATAAAACTATTTAATAGAATTTAAATTTTACCAGAACAATCTGCTGGAGAATCTCTGCCACTGTCTTCTTTAACTATATTAATAGGGTATGAAAGGCAATATATTGGAACTTGATATCTTGTACCAAGTTCATCATAGCACTCGGTCAAGAAACCATTAGGCACAGAAATATTAGCCCCATCTAAAATTGCTTGGGCTAATTGATAGTCTTGTGCCTCAGCAGCAGTGGCTCCTGCTCTCAAAGCATCCCATATTTCTTTTCGTCCCTCGAATGCTGGTGCAGTTTCCCAAAACTCATCACGTTTACTCCTCAGTTGACCTTCTGTCAAAGGTACGTCAGATTTCCATCTGATAGCTTCGTGACACAAAGGGTGATTCTTTCTTGTGTTTCCTTTATTAATAATATAAATCAATATAAAATATGTATTCTAAATTTGTATAATATAATATAATAAGAATATGCACTTATAAATTATACATTATAAACATGGTATATACTTTAATTGTATAATTAAAATCAATAAGATGTCAGTGTATATTTTGATTTAAATTAAAAGAAGAAGAATATTAATAATTTATATTTAATTGATGGATACGTTATTACATATTATAAGAAAAAAGTTAGTGAAATTGACAGTTTTATAAACTAGACATAAGAAAGACAATGCAATAACCAATCAATTTATAAATAATCAAGTTGAATCAATTGCAAGTCGAAAGCTAAAATGTTTTGTTTTAATCTATAATTGAATCAAGTGCGATAGAATAATGACATTTAACAGTACATTATTACACGAATTGTAGAATTCGTGTAATTGTTTGAAATTAGCTAATAAACCAAAATTTGCTACAACAATTAGCCAACGATAAGGTAATAAGTTGCGTTCAAGGTTAATTGTAATGTTAGGTAGGTCGGAATAGTTAGTAAATTCATCGCGACTCTTACCTGAATTTGTTCGAGTTGAATTCACAGAAGTATCGTCTACGGAGGCGTTCCTACCTCTTGTGATACCTATACAACCTCCCATCCTAAACAGTCAAAATAACCAAACATTTCAATTGAGTTTTGCAAAAAAACACCTCACGTGTCATTTTCATCCATTTTAGCATCAACGGGAGAAACTGAGACTGGGAAATGGGAATGGGAAACTGCTTGAACTGCTCGAATAAGTCCACTAAAGACTAAAGACGTACAGACTAGCGTTCCGTTCATAACAATAGTAACTTTTCTTTTTACTAAAGTTCTAGGAAGTTCTAGGGAATTATTGGCTAAACAGTATACTGCTATTTGCTGTATGTGTTATACGTGTTATATATCCGTTGCATCGTATAAGGTAGGTGCGATGGTGCGATAGACGGATAGATGTAATGGCAAAAAGCGACCCCTAAAACTCATGAGTCGGTAAAGTAGTTATCGGAATAAGTATAGAATTACGAGAATTACATACTTATTTTTAAAAAACTACAATTTTAAATAATGCATAGAAATTAAAAATTTATAAAAACTATTTACTAACATTCGTTAATATTTATTCGGATATTTTAGGTAAATTTTATTGTTTTAAATATATATATATATATATTCAGCACTACAGATTACGCTTATACCTACATATAAATATATATTGTGTGTATCATATATTTAATATAAAGACAAATAAAATATTTATTTGGATATTCAATTTTAAATTAAAATAATTTTTATTTGTTATGTTTATAAGATATATTTAAATGTAAAACTTAGTGTGGACGGTGTGGACCATTTACATTATTTATACATAGGCACACATACCATCCAAATTCACCTATGCATATATGCACTTGCACAAACACAAATACAGAAATATAAAGGATGTATAAAGGTATACAATACATAAGTATTAGGTATTATATAGTAGGTAATACAGGTATATAGTAGTATATTATGAAATAACTATACCTATACAGTAAATTATAACAAAATTGTTATAGAATTTTATATCTAAAAATTAAAAGATAACAAAAATATACATATTTCTATACATTCTAATAAACTGATTTCTTATTATTTTATAAAACATTAAATTATGTCTATTTTTACTATAATTAAATTATTTAAAATAAAACTCTAGAAAATTCAAATAATTAATTTCTTAACCATATTAAACAATACCATACTATTTAATAATAATAATAAAAAAAAGAATTCTACTCAATGGGAAAATATTCAGATAAATATAAAATAATACGAAATTAATTTATACAATATTATTTATTATTATATTATTAGTTTCTTGTATGAAATTTCATGGGTTAATTTTTTTTTTATTTTACAAAGTAATAAATTATTTTATATTAGATTTAAATCACTAAAGTCATACGTTATTTTTCATTAATTTTATTAGTATGTAGTTTTCACAAATAACATATTTTACTAATTTTGTTATTCAACTAAATAAATTGTATTTAATTAATTTATAAAGAATAAATAACTTAGTATGAATCATGTGTTTTCAAATTATTAATATTTTCTACGCAGATCAGTAAATTTAAATAATTATAAATTAAAAATAGTAAGTATTAAATTATTAACATTAAAATATTAATTTTTTATAAATAATCATATTTTTAAAAACTATTATTATTAATTGTTAACTTATTTGATTAATAATGTTTATTTTGCACTTATTTGTAAATTATATTCACCTATTTCAATGGATAACATTTTAATAACATTAACCATCTAATGTTTTTAATTTATGAATTCCTTTTATATACAAAACTAATCTTCAAATTTAACTTAACGTATTATATATCATTGTATTACATATTAATATATGTACAAAAATCATAAATTTTCTCTTAATTTTAAAGTTTATTGCGTAACACGAGTAAATTTTTGGCATTTGCAATTATAAATACAATTAATAATCAATAAATTGAAAAGTAATCATCAGATTACAGTTATAATTTAACATTTGTCTCGTAGTTTAATTCATTTAACAAGGTATACGCAATTACGAGAGTTTAAAAATAATTGCGCAATTAAATAAAAGAATAAATAAATTCACCTATTTAAGTTCATTATGATTATAAAAATAATATTTACACGACGAAAAATAGACAAAGGAATAAAAGTTAATTCTATAAATTCTTCTTTAGCTCATATCACATACGCATTTGTATTACAACAAATATAAAATATACGATTAATTAAACAAATAGCACCTTTCAAAAGCACTGCTGCCCTTATGTTACGCTATTCCAATAATCACCATTTGAAATAATTATGATACAGCTAATCTGTACATCTAGACAATTACATCAATTGGAATTGCTTAATTTCTTATGTTTGCGTTGATCCATATGTTCCAACAGGAGGTCGATATAACTTCGGTAAAGTCAAGATTTGAGAACTGATAAAGGCAAATTTTCGAACACCAATATTTTTCCATGTGTTTTCTCTTCGACAACCCTCACTGTAAATAATTTATATATTATAATATCGGGTTAAACAATTGTTAAATTATTAAAATACATAGAGAATTGATGATTTTGAATCATCATTGATGATGATTGAAAAGCGTTTCAATTTGCTGATTTATCATAACAAAAATAAGATATCTTACCTTCGCATACAATCGAGTGCTTTCGTAAATTCGTGTTCGGCTAAATGATATTCTGTCGCTAAAACATTGACTTGTTCTAAAGTTACTGACATTCCTGTTCTATCTTTTGCACTTTTACAACTAGTAAAGCGTAATCCCTTCATTCTTCTACAAATTTGTGATGATAATTGTAATATTTCAACATTTTTATTTACTTTAGATTGAACAGCAAGTTTTAATTTTGACATCATGTCTACTAAAGTTTGATTCAAAGGTGATCTTGTGCCAACTGCAAAAAAATGTATTAATATATTTCAATTAATTAAGAAATAATAATTTAGGTAGTTATACATACTCCTTGTAGCTGGTGGCTCAGTTGGTAGTTTCAGTTTTTTAAATCTTAAATAATATTCGTATAATCTATCAAAATTATCCATATTGCTTTTTTCTTGAGGTTTTGTTGCCCCAAGACTTTCAGAAAAAGAAGATGTTTCATTTATACCGATATTAAAAAATACCGGTGTAATATTAAAAGATAATGTTTGTCTGGATGACGGTTCAATTGGAAGTAGAGAATAAATTGCGTCTGGCACTGGAAGAAGTACGGTTAAAGCAGTTCGCGAGCCAACCACTCTAGGCAAAGGCAATTGCGTGGAAGCCGTTGATTTTTCGTCAAGTCTAAATTTTAAATATACTTATATTATAAACTATTCTCAAACGAAAAATGTTTATTATATTTGATTTATAAACATAGATATATATATATATAATATTATTTTTCAATTAACAATGTACTAAAAACATTATTATTTAAATTTTATTTATTGTTTATTAATAATATAATAATGTAAATTGTTTATTATTCATGAAGGAAAAACAAACTATAATTAATTTTAATTACTAAAGTGAAATATTTTGAAAAATTTAAAAAATGATTTTGTAATTATATTCAATACCATATGAAACAATATATTCATAATATGTTAATAAATTACTAATATATTGAATATAATATTTTAAATAATCTTTTTACATTGTAATTAATTGAAATTAATTATATATAGTTATTTACTTTGCATGAATGCCACATCTTGATAAAGTAAATGTAACTGTATGCATGTCTTCAACAGCGACAGCCATATCTCCCCACATATCAATTTCATCTCCATAGTAACTAAGTAAACCCTCAAAAGAAACAAGTGGACCAAGTGTAGTTAGAATAAGAAGAAACATAGGGTCTGGTCTTTGGCACCAAAGTTTGGCCATTAATCCGGAAACCAGTGCTGTCAGCTATAAACAAAATAAACATTTTTAAGTTATGTAATATATATTTCATGCTTCGTTAACAGTTCAAAATATAACAATTTTACTCACTGCTTGACTGAAGCAAACATCTCGCCTGTATCTCACATTACAAGCTCTTTGGGCACTTTTAGCATCTTCTTGTACTCGGAAAACAGAATGTGTCAGTCTAGCAGTTTTAAGCAATCCATCCATTGCTTGTCGTAATTTTTTCATACTAGGTCGTAATTCACTTGTCCAATCTACAATTGATGCAAAATCTAATCCTTCTGTGAATTTATTTCTTTGGCCTGAATTACTTTTGATTACCCTTGTCATCGTATCCACTGCTTGGCACACTGATTAAATATCAGTTAATATTTATAACAATATTATTAGTTAGAAAAATAATTTTTATTATAGTTAAATATATTATTTAGATATATATATATATATATTATTTGTTATATCTATTCCTATTTGTTATAGATATGTATTAACAAAACAAAAGATAAAATTAATTAATTCTAGTGTGTAATAGATTTTATTATTATATTATATTATTATAGTTATATAATATATTATTACTATTATTATATTTTTTATTTTTTAATTAAGAATTTGAAAGATATTTATGTTTTTAAACCTAATAGCAAGCAAATAAATATTATCTTTAATATGATTACATATAGAAAAACTAATTTATATAATAAAGACTTAAATATTTATTGCATATATCACCTTCTTTTGCTTTTGAAAATGCAATCACAGGTTTGTCATTTCCTGGACTATTTTGTTGTTTTGATGAATTTTCCAACAATTTACTAGCTTCTTCCGTTTTAATTCCATTTTTTGGTTGAGTAGTCACCACTCCAGTATTATTATGATTATTTAATAAACATCCTTTGAAGCTAGGTGTTCGACCTATGCAATTTTTATTTCGCAATCGAACAGCTGGGCTACTACACCTGCCACATAGAAATTTAACTTTAGAAACTAAACACATGACACTAGCTTCTATATTTAATTGCGTAAGATCCCATGGTTCTGGTTCGTCTGTTGGTTTATAATAATTGGCTGATGGAGAATTACACATTTTTTGAGTATCTAAAAATTTTTTACTCAAATCGAAATCACTCTTTTCTAATTCAGTTTTATCATCTTCTTCGTTATTGTCATCTTCCTTTTTGTTTACACTATTTATCTCTTTAGGGTCATCTTCTACGTCAGGAAAAATAACAAAGTTCTCTTCAACTTGATTTTCATTATTATTAATTATTTCTTTTTTTATCGAGAAAGGTACATATTTATGTTTGGCACTTTCTTTCGACCAAATATCTTGCACGCATTCCGGTGTGTCAGGGGTTACAAAATCGTCTAAATCTGGACTTTTGAGGTCGAAATTAAATTGTGTAATTCTTTTAAAAGGTGATAATGATTGACTGACTTTAAAATCTAAACTCATCGGATCATCATTATTTATTTCTTCTTCGACTTTAGCAACTTTATGTTCTTCAAGAAAAGTTAAAGCTTCTTCAACAAGACCTGGATCCCAAAGACTTAAAAGAATCCTAGTTTTTGAAATCATATCTTCACAAATAGGAAGCATTCCGCTAGTTTGTTTGTCTTTTGCTAATTTCATAAGTGATCGCATAGCTTCCACAACATCTCTACGCAATTGCTTAATTGCTTGAATCGCATCATGAGCCATTGTAATTTTTGACGTTCCTTGGTATAATTGATTAGTACGAGTTGGAGATTCTTTTAAAGCTTGAACCAAACTACAAATATAATGTAATAGTTATTAAAAAATCACTGTTTTAATATTAAATTAATTTTTTATAAATTATATTATTCATTACTGAAATATGCTAATTAATATTTTGCATTTATTAATTGATTAATTGCATTGAATTTTATAACAGCAACCAAAACGGTAATATCGATCTGTTACATGACGATTCGATGCAACTGGGTGTATTAATACAGTTTAAAACGTGAAAATGTAGTCATTTAAAATGTTTTAATGAATTAAATAATTCTATCATTTTAATAATATACTAATAATAGGATATTATTATGTAGTTAAATTATAAGTAGTATATATTTACAAGTCTTGAAAATCTAGAATTATTGTGGTACATAAACTGAACCAAGCATGAGAAATGTTCTTCAAAGAAAAAAAGATTATATTGTTATAAACACGATAATAAAATTCTAATATGCGGTAAATATTTTTATGAATATATATAATTTTATTTATTACTAACCGAATAAGACCGCCATTTTTGCTTTTGTGCGAATGAGCGGTAAAGGCACCAACACTAATAGAGTCATAAAATCCACATTTGTTTAACGTATCGTTATGAACCCACATTCTCTGTAGATGCAAATTTAGTGGAGCGAATTCTAACGATCTGTCATTTTTACGAGAGGATTGTTTAAAATAACTTCCTATAATTAATATTAACAAACATTTTATAATTATATTGTAATTATGAATAACACAATGTTAAAATTTATTAACATATATTTCATTGTCATGTAGTTTACCTTTGAAGGCAGCTAAATTTTCTTTGGCCTGAGAGTATAAATGTAAAAGATGTAAATGACGATCTAGTAATTCAATTTGTTTAGAATGCCATGGTTCCCGAAGTTCTCCCATACCAGCCACTTCTTGTAGAAGCTCTTTTTCTTCTTGTATCCACACTGCACTATAATATATTTTATTAAATAATACCTTATGTATTATATTACGTTTATTAATTAATAAATATATAAATATTATATAATTACAGTAATTGTTGTGGAAATTGAAAACACAATTTACTTTCAGCCATTGTTTCATGAACACAGATATCTCCTCCAAGACCTGAATGAAATCTGTAACAAGTGCATGATAATAAAATATATCTTCATTATATAAGTTCTGTTTAATAAATCATTATTTTAAAATATATAATCTGTGCGTATTATTGATTAAGATATGCATTTTTATACTTTTTAAATTTTGTGTAAATAATTTTATAATAAAAATGTATTTACACTAAAAAAATCCAGAAGAAATTCATTGAAAATAAATATACTTTCATTTTAAATATCTATTTAACAAATGTAACAAAACAATAACAAATGTATAAAAATATATATTTTCTTTCATATTACATTATATTGATCAAACTATATACAATATATAATATTTAGTTAAAATCTAAATTGTATGAATAATTTAATTTATTTATTTATATACGGGCAGAACCCTTTACAATAATATAAAATACATATATAGATACAAGTTGATTTGTCACAAATTAAGGAGTAGAGTATAATAAGTTCGTAGAGCCTTTTGTAAATTATGTTAATATAATATGATAAGGTTCTAGGGGGAACATGGGGAATGAGTTTGCCTCAAAGTATGTGCTCAATAATATATAAAAATTTTCCCCTAGATAGGGAAAAGACATTTCTCGTTAACCCTAGTCTATTTGCTAGTCTGAGCATTCTCTCAATAGAGTCCCGATGGCATAAGTTGGATTTGTATGAAAGTTCGGAAAAAGTTTTATGCTGTCGTAGAGTTCTCAGGCTGACGTGAAATTGTAGAGGAGGGTCAAAGAAATTCGTCATATTTGGGTCACGTAATAAAAGATAAAGAGATACGAGATCTGCCAGCTGTGTTCTCTTTTCCACCGTAGACATTGATGATACAAACAATGCAAACGAGTAGTCATGATCGGTTATGCTCATTGGAAGAAAATATTTATACATATACCCTCGCAAGAATTTGTGCTGGATAGCTTCAATTGAGCGTATATCGCGAGCCGTATGGGGGGACCAAACAGGGGAAGCATATTCCAATAATGGTCTCACAAGAGTTTTGAATAGGAGGAGATAAGTATTAGGGTTTTTAAATTCAGTACTGTTACGATTGATAAAACCCAGTCTACGCATGGATTTAGATTCAATGTCCGATAAGTGCAGTCGAAAGGAACCATCGGAGTTGTAGTGTATTCCAAGATCTAATACGTCATCCACGTGACGAAGAGGGATATCTTCCATATTATATTCAAAGTGCATGAATGTATGTTTCCGGGAAAAATTAACAAATTTGCACTTGGGAACATTTAGTGATAGTCGATTAACTTTGCACCATTCAACCAATCGATTAATATCTGACTGGATTCCTCTAGTATCATTCAAATCGTCGACGTAATGAAACAATTTAACATCATCTGCATATAATAACGATTTAAAAAAGGTGAGATGTTGAAGTAAATCGTTAATAAAAATATCAAAAAGGAGTGGGCCCAAATGTCATCCTTGTGGAACCCCGGATGTTGCATAATATGGTTGAGAGTAACTTGAGCCCATTTTCACGATGTAGGATCTCCTTGTCAGGTAGGATTTCAGCCAGGTCAGGAAGGAGTAAGAGAACTGGAAATC
>JABFQC010001757.1:0-18063 GCA_022817085.1 Psilanteris sp. ZL-2020
TTGTATAATTATATAAATATAATGCACTTCACTTTTTTATGCTATTTAATACACATGAAACATTAGATCCACGCGTCATAAAAATACTGTTCAAATGAATCTACATCCTTGAAAACAATACATGTAAAAATAATTATTTAAATTTTTATAAGCAATTATAAAAGCGTTTGAATTGGCAATTAATTTGAATACATTCACTGAACGAAATAAAATGTTACTGACATCATATGATCAATTGAGTCGTACTATATATATATATTCCTTTATTATTTGACAATAATAAAATACCAATTTACGGTTTTCGGCATATTATACAAATCTGAAATTTCATTTACAAAAGCATTTATTTGGTATTTTTTTTAATATTATGGTAAATAAGTCTTTCCATTGTACTAAGTAATTTAAGTATCGATTCAGTTCAGCAATAAGAATATTTTGTAATACAATCTGCTAATTTTTGACACGAAGTTTGAGTTTACGATCCACTTACAGTAACTGGATTTCTCGAACATTGTGTATGTTATATAGTAACCTGAAGAATACAATTAAGCGATTATTCACTTAGAATAAACTGACATGTTCGGATCAGGTACTTTATCTCACTGCTTATAATAATTAGATTCAATTTTCAGCGAATACTCGTTTATTAAAGTTTATAGAAATTTATGTGTATTACCGTTTACGATTACATATATATATATACATAAAAAAATGTTCACTCGCTATCCGTAAATGAACTGACTTTATCACTGATATTTGCTATCAATTATTTTTAATACGTTCATTATTAAATATAATTATGGAATACCTTGCTACATTTTGCATAAATTTCGAATAAAATTTCTCGAGTTCTTCGTTCGCGAAATCTGCTCGTGTAACTACTGAAAAAAATTCCGACAATCAGTAAACAGTCTCTCTAATTGCATTCGCGATGGTGTTTCGTGCCTGTCCTATTTTTATTATGCGTGTTCGTTAAATTGTATCATAAACTGCGAGTCGGTTGACCTCGTCCAAACTGACATTACATTACGCGGCTCCGAATTCTAATTTTAAAATGCTCGGCGTTTTATTCTCACACGAATGTTATAATACCACAATGAAAATCTTTATGCGGAAGATTGAAAGAGACCATCGATCGAGATGTCACAATCGATAGTCTCAGCTTCTTTTGTTATATATTGTTACGGACTCTTTTCCATCAAATCGGGTAGTTGTTCCGGGTCCCATAATGAGTCAGCGCATCATAATTTCGGTATTATAATTTCAATGAAACTTCAAAATAATTTCGATCTTTGATTCTGGCAACGATTTCGTGGAGCGAATTCTTTTGCATTTTCTTTTATTCCGCGTTACGAAGTGAAAAAAAATACCTCGAAAGGTCTGTACACGTCAAAGACATAATCTTTGATTTTGCTGATAACGAATTCGCTTCTTTCAAAACGTACATACTACACTTGATCTATTCATTCGTTACTCACGAGAGAAGAAAAAATTAATTTTTATTCCACGCCGACAATGGTCGATATTTGCATCCACATAATGAACCCTCTGGAAGTGCGCTTAATTTTAACAAGCGAGCTCACTTACATTTAATGACTTCAAAAAATCATCAATTGTCGTTCCAACTTGCAGTTTTGCTATTAAAAAGTCGTTTTTTTCAGAGGGTCGCGTCCGAAAAGTCGAATTACCATAAATAAATGTTTCGTTGTGTCTGACGGCGAGCGCGAAACTTTCGTTCTTATTAATGGTTGTCCAATTTAAACTTTACAAAAGAGTTTAAGTTGACATTTTGTTTCAAATGTCTGAAACAATTTATTTTGTCGTGACAGTGTTTCAAGTTATCGTTGCATTGAACAATGCGGAATGATTTGTTTCGCTCGATCAATAGTTTAATGTAAACGATGGTGAGGATTTATAGGAAATTCATAGTGTCATTTCTGCAATTTGATGATGAATTACGAAAATTTGTTTGCAACCATGGCATACAATTCAAAATGTTATCTCGCAGCGAGCATTTGGTT
The DNA here is from genome assembly GCA_022817085.1 of Psilanteris sp. ZL-2020. Lineage (NCBI taxonomy): Eukaryota > Metazoa > Arthropoda > Insecta > Hymenoptera > Scelionidae > Psilanteris > Psilanteris sp. ZL-2020. Next base: position 2,022 of record JABFQC010001757.1, read on the forward strand.
TAAACTTTTTATCATCTTTTTTATTTACAAAAATATATGCAATAAAATAGTAAACAAAATCAATTGTACGTTTCAGTGAAAAAAACAATTGTTCTTCATTCGAATGAAACTAATTATCATTACGAGGCATAAAAAGACAATTTTGTAGACCGAAAACCGTAAACTATTTAATTAATTCTTAGAAATTCGAGAGCCGTCATTTTTCATTAAAGTGTTTGTTCGATATAATAGAGGCACTTTCAGCGTTGCTTCAATATTGCACAAACATACCAGCATGTTTGAGGAATTATTGATCAAACAAATTTACCTGCATGATATATTTACGTATGTTGTACATACCACATCAAACATATAGATAAACAAATTTCATCTTTGATCTTAAATAATTTCTTTTATATAGACATGTCAAAATTAATAACCCAAAACGGCCATCGTAAAGAACTTATAAACTAACAGGAACAGTCTAAATCGTTGTTCTCTCAGTAAACACTATTAGTTCATTCAAAAGGTTTTATAAAAAAGTAATTTCTAAGGATTGATTATTATATAATTTATAGAAATCAGTAAGGTATATTGTTTATGATAAATGCTAAAATATAACCGATTAATTTATAAAAATATATGAATACGTTTATTATTCTGTACATGGAGAAAACATAATATAATAAAAATTTACTATATATTATGATAAATCAATCACAAAGTATAGTAAACTATTACTATACTTTTTTCCTTCTGTATAAAAAAATACGTAATTTTAGTAGCAGTAAATACAGTCATAATATTAATCAACAATATTAACCCTTTCAATAAAAGTTTTGTTACATAATAATAGTATTATACACATTTTTGTAATGTATTTTTTAGATACATTATATTTTTGATATATAAAGACCTAAGAATAGAATTTGTATTGAACTTATATCTCATTACTTTTTCGAATAAGCAGCTTAAATTTCTAAAAAAAAGTTAACCGTTTTACGCTACCTCTTAGTTAAATTCATCCGCAACGATGGATGTCAATCAAATCTCTGAAAAAGTGTCATAACAATAACCTCGTGAATTGTTCGTTGATATAACAGCGTAAGGGATAAGTTCATGACACATCAAACGGACAGCGTAACTATTTTCGTTCGTTATTAATGGGACAATTGATGCGATTCGCTTGGAATATGACTATATTTTTAGGTGCATATGTTCCTGCGTAGTTGGGTTTCCTTAAACACCTTAAACATCATCCGGGGAATTTGTCTTTCAGAGGTAAATGGCTTAAGGCAACGTCGTGTAAGTCTATTCGATTAGCAATGTATTTGTGTACTTGAAACATGTATGCATCGGTTATGTTATGTGTACCACCATTTTCACAGCATTAAATTGCGAACCCAATGAATCTAATTGCTATAAACGGGTATAATAGGTAAATACAGTAAATGTCTTTACGAATAATAACGAAACAGAAAATAAGATTAATTGTGTTTTTTAATATAAATTAACAACCAACGAATATTAACAATCGCGTTCGTTGAAAAATTAAAACGAACCAGTAATTCTATCATTTAGTTATGTTTATCATGTAAAATATTGTATTCTTAATAATGCCTTTATTACTATATTTTACGTTTCATATTTAAAAGCGTCTGAATTCTTGTTTTCTATTTCAAAATCTGTCTAATAAATAATATCAATATGATGTATCTTTGTGTATAATGTATAATGATAACGTCTTTTTCTGTTCATCTCATTGGTTATTCTTGAAAATTTAAACGTACAAAAACCAAATAACCGATATATATTATATAAAAGCGGTCACATATGACATATTCATGTATAATTTTGCACTTAAAACAACGCCTCCGGAACGAACAATGAATAACGCCCGTGCAGAACTGTTCCTGAAGTGATGCGTCTTTTTCACGCGAACCGTGTGTTTTGGTGCAAATAGTAGGAGAGGCGAGGGAGAAGGAAAGAGTAATGTATTCCGAGGGAAAAGCGTATAGGAGACGCCAACGTTGAAGAATGCGCGAATTAAACGCTGATTTTGCTACTGTGACAAAGAAAACAGACGTGTTGATGAATTTGTTTATTTTCAAGATGAAATGTCCTGGATAATAGAATAGGGTAGGTTCGATTCAATCGAGCTCGATTGGACATTTGTTTCAAGGAGCTACAGCTTCCGTAAAGTACATTGTTTTAAGTAAATTCTACTATTTGAATACTTGAGTATTCATTTTTCATGAAAACTGGATAAAGAAATAATGTTTTCAATTTATTGTATTTATTTTGTGATAAAGAAGATGGAATGTTTGCAAAAATGTTTCATTTATCATAGTATGTTTACTTTGATAGAAAATAATCAATCTTCAAAACGTGTTTTTCATGTCAATTTAGTTAGTTGCATTAGTTATTGAAAAGTTTGCATTTAGTGGAGTATATTAATAAATGTTTGCGTTGAAATAAATAGTACTTTTGGATACAAATGTTTCAATCTTGAGGGGGGTATCTTGTTTCAGTCTTTCTTGAAATGTAAAGTTTTCAAAAAGTCAAACTTTTTATTGCAGTTTCTAAAAAGTCCGTAAATTAAAAAAAATAATGAAAGTAGAAGAAAAAAATTGATTAATTAAACAACAATATTAATATTAATGTTATTAATTGATAATAATAATTTTTAACATTTCTTGAGTTATTGCTCAAAAACGGTGGCATTTAACACAATTTATTAACATATTTATTAAATTATAAAATAGAAAATTGTATCACGTTATTGACACCTATATGGTTTTTTTAAATACTTATGCTAATGTTTATTTTTAGCATGTATTTATGTATAGTATATGTAATCTTAGTTTCTCATTATTGTTAATAATACATTTATAGTCAAGCGAATATAAAGAGTTATATATTTATAGAATAAATAAATTCAGAATTTGTTCATATAATATTATTCTAAATGTTATCATTTTAAAAAATATGACTTATTTAGAAAATTATAATATTAATACATTTATATTAAAATTGTTTAAACTAATGTTTTATTAAAATATTATAATTATCACACTTATCAAATTAAAAAAAAACAATAATGAATTGCAAATAACAAGATTTGAAATTTCGTTCTATTTTCAATCGTAAAATTATAAATATGTCTGTAAAATCGGTCAATTTTATTAAATTTTATTTTAAAATCTAAATATTCATTATCTTAAAAATTCTGCAACCAGATTGACTGCATCTCTTATTGAATATAAAAACACTTTGCTCTTTAAGAAATTGTCATCGAGTTTAAATACAAAATCGGTTGCAAATTTTAATCTACAATTTTAATCGAAGCTAAAGTATATATGTCAATTATTTACATAAATTTTAAACAATTTATATTAGTAATTTCTAAAATAATTTGTAATTGCATAAGATACAATCTTTCAAGAAAATATTATTTAACTAGAATATGTTAAATTCAATTAATGTGTGTAATATATATGTAATATATTATATATTATTGTTTTCTTAAAACAACTCCAATGTTTATTATATATTAGTGTAAATTATAAGTTCCCTTGATATTTTCGTTTCATTCAAAAACTTTAATCATAAAAATGTTGTATGAATAAAGAGCAAATTAATTGTGATTGTGCGAAAAATTGAATTTCTTATTAATAATATTTCGAATTACATTAATTCTGTAACTTGTGGACTTCTGCTTCTTCATTATTCGTGATCTGTATGTCTGCAACGAAAATAGTTTAAAACAAGATTACATAGGAAAATTATTATCTTTCATCATTGTAAAGTAAAATACTTTTATATTATAATAGTATTTCATTTCTATTTACATAATTACGCGAGGTGGTAAATATGCCGTTATTCTCTACTTTGAAATTATGTAATTAATGAACCTTGCATATATAATAGAATTGCTACAATTTCATCATTTGATCTTTACTTTAGAATTAAAATTTGTAAAAGATTAAAAAATGAAATATAAAATGTGTTTATAAATGCGTAATAATGAAGCAATAATACACAATATGAAAATAATAGGAACAATATTCATAACATACAATATATTCATGAGAATTAATGAATAAAATATCAATAATCTGCAAAAGCTTCACTTCAATAATAGTATAAGAGGAATTTTAAGGAGATACTAGCAGAATATTACATATTTATTTACATTTGATAACAAAATGTTTTTTAAGTAGTGATTATGCTATTTTTGTTTACTAACATTTAATTTCAAATATTGTATGAAACAATTATCAATTTGCTTAAACCTATAAATCATGATTTTTGAATATTAAATTATAAAATTAGTATGTGTAGAATGATGCTCATGAAGTTAAGTAATAAATATAGCGCTCATTCTATGGTATAATGATCGATATAAAACAAAGATACGTTACCCTTCGTAAGGGTAACTCTAATTTTGAAACAATAATCTTCAATTATCTTTTACCCTATATTTTGATCGCCTTATTCTGAGTTTAACAGTGAATGAATTTGCTTTATATTCATCATGCTTTATTTAATTTTAATATGTAGGTAATAAGTGAAGAATAAGATACCTTATTAATTGAGAAATAAATTATTTCAGTAGAACATTTATAATTACAATCTATCGAATAAAGTATAAATTCATATCTAAAAGATAATATAGTTTATTTCTTCTATTCAAATATTATTCCACATTGAACTTATAAATATTTGTTTTAATATTTTTAATTTTATTACAAACTATTTATATACACTATATAAATATAAAAAATAGAAATTCAACTTAGATAAGTTAAACATTATAACTATAATATTTTACAACAAATTTAACAACATCAATCAAACGAAATTTATACGTTCGCATCAATTTTCATATATTTATATAAAGAAATTAGCAATCACTTGGGAATACACGAAGATAACATATCCTATTTGTTGCGTTATCGGAAGTCTGAAACGTGGTGATTCAGAATTCACCTAATTCTTCTTCACAACTAGTCATTTTGCTGCGGTCAAGAGGAAGGTGTACCTAATACGGACGTATTTCGAAGAATATAGATTAGAACGTAGATATAGAAATAAATACAAATATCTAGGAGTTTGTAAAACTTCTTGAATACAAAATTACATGCGAAATAAGTCAAAGTAAAATCATATTTAAAATACTAATATATCTATAACCGAAATTTCTTATTAAAAACGTTTAAGGGAATTTTAGTTAACAATAATATGGTCTTAAATACACATTTATTTCTTAATCAATTTTCTACTTAATATGTATTATTATTCAATTCATGGTCTTGTCCATCATATAAATTCCTTTCATGCATCAACAACATAATCTTTTCTCAATTCATTATCATTTTCCCAAATATTCCTTACGTAGAATCATATATATAAGTATATATATGACAAATAGTGGATAATGGGTCTTTGCAACTTGGCAACATAGTAAAATGTCCTGATAAGCACCATTGTATATACGAAGTGGTGCTTAATGGGACGGACCATTAAAACACGGTGCTGGGGCCCCCTAGGACCCTCGCGTTTTGGGTTTGGCTAGATTTTTAAGGGGGTGGGGGTGGGGGGCGCAGCCCCCCCGCATTCCCTTGTGAGGGTGGCCGAAGGCCGCCCGATGTACTCCGCCATATTTTCTACAAAAAACAATTTTGCACACCCGTAGTTATGGAGCCCGAAAGTGGCGCGTTCCATTAAGCACCGGCTGACATGATTATATATATACGTATATATCCGCGAGAATATGGAACCTTCTGAAAAAGGTTACTTTATTTATCTGTAGGTAAATTAAGTGACTTAATAAGTTAATGTTATATATTAGTAGAATTGAAAAATTTAATTATAGTTATTAAACTTATAGAAACCTTTAATGTTAATATATATAAACATTTAAATCCAATATATATATAGATATGCACTCCGCTAATTTGGAGAACAAACCCTATTTTGGGGCTATTTACGTGTTTGCAAAATTGTTTTATGAGGAAGTAGGGAAAAGTTCTCTCTGAAAGATGATACGGGGGTTTTGCCTACCCCAAACCCTCTCTTTAAAAGATCTAACAAAATTCATGTACGAGAATCAAAGGGGCCCCCCCAACATTATATTTTGCAAGCCTGTCCTCAAAAACCTCATTATATAATAACCGCGTCGATCTGAGGACAGACCTCAAAACTACTATCCGTAAATATTTAATATTGCATAAATGGGAAAGAAGATGGCCGCTTGTCCTCAAAAGGCTCATTAAGCAAACTTATATGTATATACTAAAACTGTGAGTATATATTTACTGCTTCCACTATATATATACACGTTTTGTAGTATTTTAGCTGCCATGTAAGACGTACGTTAAATAGGAATTTTGATGGAAAATGTACAATATACCTCAATTAATTAGTATCAAAATATTTCTCTACTATTAGTTTCTCTTGTATCATTAAAATTTTTAGACGCGCAAAATATTAGCTAATTTAATAAAAAAGAGTTCTAATTTCGACTATATTTATTTATTATTTAAAAAAATTTATTTATATATTAAATTTTCTATTAATTTATATTATAATAAATATATTAATGTAAAGAATGCTTTGCGTGACTTACATATACATTTATTAAAATTCAATATTTGTAATTGGTAATTCTTTATGTTTATGACAACTTTAGGTTTTAATAATAAAATTAAGTCATATTTATTTTTCCTATAGATTAATATTAATATTAGAAACAAAAATTTTTATAATAAGTTTGTGCTACTAAAATTAATGTCAATTTAATAATTTGTCCTTATTTACTAATTATCAAATATACAACAATTACTCTAATTTCGTAAAATTCCGATCATATTTTTAAATATTGATTTCAAAGATAGCAGGGTATTTCATCAGCATTAGGGCACTCTAGAAACATTTTAATATAATGATCTGTTAATAAATCTGTTTTCTCTGTAATATTATATAAAAGAATTCGAAAGCGTGATTTAAATAATGATTATTTGGTATATATATATATATATATTAACTATATATATTAACAATATATGTTAACAAATAAATAATTATGAGTTAATTGTATTATAATTTCTGTATACAAAATGTGTTAAATTTATATATAATTTTAATTCTTAATTATTTAAATAAAGTTATGTATATATACATTCCAGCGAATGATTTATCAAAACCTGTATGCAATTTTCCATATAATCGGCAATACATCATTCTATTAGTACATTCCACAGTGAACTCAACATTTGAATACGTTTCGCTTGACATTGGAAAAGAGAATGAGATAAAAAGAGGGAATAAAATTCCCGTACTTAATCTGTTAAATTTATAATTCAAAGTTAATTTTTAATTAATAATTTGGAAATATATTTTTTTTTCATATTTATGACATTTAAAAAGTTAATAGTTTCCGAACCTAACTAACTAATTTACGTTTTATTACAATTTCCTAGCATTAATCTACATACGCGCAAATTTAGAGCATTATAATATATAAATGAATGAGTTATTCAAACACGATTAAATAGTAATCAAATGTATAAAAATAACTTATGTATATATCATAACTGTACACAAATCTTGTATAAAACACATTTTAACATTTTTTATTAAAACTGCCAACCTAATAATGCAGGCGAGTATTTCAATTCATCGTATTAATGATGACGATTATTCTTTAATTTGTGCGAAATACAAGTAGTGTACTAATTTGGCCCTGCTTCTAAAATGTTCTCATCACCTCTATTGAATTTCACGACTATTATATATATTTGCCCGCATATATGCATGGAGATCTCATTTCAGCAGAGAATGTAGAAATAAATTCGGGATGTTTATCCAAAGATTACTAAATTAGTTGATTATCTTCAATTAATTTTACTAATTTAGTTAAATTATTGCAATTCGTAATTAGCGTTAATTTCTTAAAAATATGATCTTAAATAAAAAATAGACCATGAATTATGTTTTATATGTAAACATACTTTTAAGTTATTTTTCAATTATAATAACAAGTTTCTTTGAATATAATTGTGCGTATGAAAAAATACGCAATACAATATATTTTGTTCAAATTCTCGTAGACCAATTTTTGAAATTTATATTCTTCGATTATATTTTTCGAATTTTATACGTTTAAATTTATAATAGTTAACGAAATGGTTTTTAAGCAATCTAACATTAAATCAATACCAAATATTCAAATTATTTAGTTAATCATAAGCAAACAGTAAAAATAATTAATAAAGCTTAATCATATTTTAACTTACACGCAGTTATAATATTAATAATTCGCGATTCTTCCAGAAAATCATATTCGAGGTAATATTCTTATACATATTAAGTACGTAACCTCAGCTTGCCATTTAAAATGAAAACGCTCGAACAGAATTATTCATTTTGGTATACATTGCCAGATATCTACTATTCAATATCGAATAACGTGAAGTCGCAGCACGAAATTTCGCTCTTAGTCATATTGTTTCTCGGTAGCACCGTGATTTTTCAAATTTCTACCTACGTTAGTTGTAATTTGCAAAGATGTATATCTTGTAATCTGGAACATTTGGGTTATGAGATATACGTCATAAGTATGACCCACATGCATTTTTAAGATTCATAATGAACGATATTGTACGGCTTAGATATTTTATTCTTTGGTATATCATTTGTATTTAAATATCGTTTTTAGATAATTACGGAATAAAGTTTTCAACTTAACTGCCATAATTATAATTATATTAATTATATGATTATAATACAACTATTATAATTATCTATAAATTTATTTACGTTCATATGTGATTATGAACAAGATTGAACTATCTTTTAGTTATTATAATACTATCTATTTCTAATGTAATTATTTTGTAGTAAAAATATAAATAAATTAAGTAAAGTATCAGGCGATTTTACGATTCAAAAGGAAAAGAATAATTTGATAAGATTAAAACAAAAAATTTTAAAAATTCAGAAAAGACAACCTGAAAATAAATAACTTTCAATTAACAATTTGGCATAACGAACGAAATTCTTATTTGTAGTCGCGCTTTAGTTCAAACATCATGATTGTTTTTACATTTTGAAGAAAATAAGTATTTTTATCCGTCGATCATTATTGCAAAATTTCATTTCGCAAAAGTGAAATTCAATTTTCCGAATTGCCGCAAGAATTATTTCCGATTGCTATTGTACGATGTAACCATTAGCATAATTGTTCAGTATCATTCATAGGAGTTTCAAAAATACTATATTCAATTCATACACGAGCGTAAAATATATATACTAGTTTTCATTATAATTCATATATTACAAGTAAAATTTATACAGTTTTAATATATTAGCATTTACTTACTAAATTAAAGTAAATTACATAAAATTTATTTTGTTTTCCTTTATAAATTGTCTTAAAATCATTAATATATGTTATGAATTGAATAATCATTGTATTTGAAAATATATATTAGAATATTGTATTTGTATATATATATCTGATATAACAAAGGATGGAATAGCAAATATATACCTAATACTACAACTTTGTAATAGTATATAAGTATATATGAAAAGTAAATTATATAAATAAAAATAATACTAATGCAATTACAGCGACAATACAGCATTTATAATTAATAAAAATTGAACTTTGATATTAATAAATGAAGAACAAATGCAATTAAAGAATGTGATAAAAGTTTTTCGACAATGAAAAGAATGTTGAATCCAATAGAATGCACTTTTGGGATTTGTGATATTAGATAATTGCGTTGCGATAAATTCCATGGCAATGTTTTCTATTTTGACGTAGACCTCGATGAAAAAGATCGAAGCTATTTCTTAATTAAGGTTATATTTTGCTTCAGAGAATAAGTGGAAACATTATATATATAAATAACTTTGGAAGAGCACAATAACATTATAATTGCAATAATTGTAAAATAGTGCATTTAAAGAAGGATGTCATAAGAAAACATTAATAAATATTTTCCGCTAAGAAAAGTTAACACAAATGGAAATTATCCTTACTATTTTCCATTGAAAATATTTAAATGCTATATTTTTTAATAATACTGCATTATTGTAAATCAATTTTGAAAATCAACATTTTATAAAGAAAATTAAGTTCAAGTTTATCAATTTAATTATATTATTGAATCAAATTCTGATCCTCAATATTATATAGATTAAAATTCATGTCCTTTTTTATTATGTTACATGCAATAATTATATGAATTTTACTTCAAAAAATAAAGAATACATATTTAACAAAAACGTTTTACAATTAATATATACTTAGTTTCATTGACCTTATTAGTATACAATTTTTAATGACAAATTTTACATTTATAACAAACATTGTTTAATATATATATATATATATATTTTAAATGAAACTGTATATTTTATTACTTCGTTTCAACTTTTCTAATATAAAACATTTCATTGCTTCAAATATATAGTCGCGTTGAACAGAATATTCTTAGATGCGCATCTAATTTGATTATGATCGTAAAGAAAATAAAAGTAGTTAGTTACTATAATCCTTAAATATAGCAATGCTTCTATAAAATATTTTGTTGAAGCGCATTAATTTTCCTTTCATAATGTATAAACATTTTTGCTATTGTTATACAAGATACACATAAACTTTGTATGCTGTGCGAAAAAAGAATTATTTTATTTTAAATTACCTCTTCAGATTATAGTTATTAAAAAGTTAATGTCAGCGAATTTCTTGTTAAGCGGTTTAGATCAAAATATACTCTTAAATCAGGAAAAAATGTTTTCATTTGTACGTGTTCACTGGATACAATAAACAATAATTTAATTCAAATAACCAATATATCGGTTTAAGCCTATTAGATGTATTTGCAATAGTATATAATTTCTCCATGTTAAAAATATATAAAATTGCTTGTGAGAATCACAAACAAATCAAATATATTAATACTTAATATTTATTATACCAGTTAATTTAATATAGGTTTGTTAACTTGAACAAAGAATTATTTGTTTAAGGTATAAGTATATAATTTGTCTTAAATTTAAATAAAAAATATTCAGTTTCGTAACATAATCTAAAACTACGAGACTTTTACGACATTCTCTTTTATAATATATATTACATTTTGTAACTAAACAAGGAATTTATTTATAAGTAACGTATATCATATTTCTTATCAGCAATCTTTAAAAATATTATTTGTTGATTAAATTTTAGTTGACACCAATTAACGACGTGAGAATATTTTATGGTTGTTTCGCTATATTGATTATTCATGGTCGACAACATCTTCGAAATTCAAGAATTGTGAATGCAACCAATTGAATTAACAGAACGATATCGCGTCTTGCTTTTTTATGCCCGGCATCAAAATGTTTAATATTTTAGCCGACGCTGTTACAGCAACTTCGACGACGATTTTTGACGTTTATATATTTTTCAGTATTAAATTTTATGTTTCATCCGAGACGTAGAAATTTTATTGTCGGTTTATGTTCAACCGAACCGAGTTTGTTTAAACAAATGTTTAGGAATTAAGTAGATGGCAGGAAATGGTCTGTTTAATGCATCTGTAATTGCAAATATATAAATTGCCATATTCTTTTTTAATTCTAAGTTTTCTTTGCTGCGAGAAAATTCGGCACATAAAAATAGGTTGATATTACTATCAAACTTGCTCTAATTTGATGAAATTTATTTCGCGATTCCGCTCGCGATATTCAGCGACGAAATTTCCGTAGTAATCATGTGTGCTGCGGCTTTATTTACATTGGGTGCTATTACGATAAAAGCAGTTACAGTAATTGAAACATAATACTTTCTGGCACATAATATGCGAAATTTGTATACCGAACGAATGTTTGAGCGAGAAAATTATTAAAATGTTTATAGTATAATTACGGATATACTTTTAATTAATCAATCTCCTACAGTAACGCGCAATGTACACAGGAATTATCACAAATATTATTTTACAATGGAAAAATATTACGAAAATAAATATATATATTATACAATTGTATAATAAAAGAAAATAATCATTATCTTTAATTAATAAACCTTTTATAATTAACAAAGATGAAAAATGAAAAAAAGATGAAACAACTTTATTATTATGATTTTTTTATATATAAATTAAAAAATGTAATAACGTGTATTTTTATAATTGTGGCTACTATATTGCTATAATACAATGATAAAGAAGAAATACTTTTTCCATACGAATGAATTATTGTTGCCATTGTTATTTGTTGTTGATATTTGTTTATGGAATATAACGATGCATTGTATTTTATGAATATAATTCATTTGATAATAAATTTAATGAACAAGTTTTGTTTAATATTTGTCATATATCATAATGTAAGTATAATTTTTTATAATTATATATAATTCTAATTTATATTTGTCTAACTTAAATGTACTTAGTACCCATATAAAAAGAAAATAACAATTAAGATAATAATAAGTAAATGAAAAGGTTATATAGCTATGAACATTATACTGCTAAACTATAAACTATTTTGTGTATAGTTGATATAATAATTATTTTATTATTCGAAAGTATAGAAACACAAAATAATTTTGATATAATTAATTATCGTCTTGTCACTATTTGCTGAGTTACGAGACTTCCTTTATAATTAGTTTAGCACGATACTTAACGTCAGTAGGGTTTTACGCTGTTATAACATTGATGACGAGTTATTTCAGAGAAATAGTTTTTAGTAACACAAACATTGCAGGATGCAAATAGAAAATTAAATCGTTGTATTTACGATCAAAATCACAGTGATAGCTATTCCAATCGTACGATGTGGATCGCCGAAAGTTCAACCATTGTGATTGGCTATTAAGATAAGTTGCAACGTTTTGTGGTTAGCTGTTAGGATTTATGATCGTGGTTCTTGACTTCTTCCAATCTGAATTACCAATACCGAATTCTATTTTGCACCGTGCTTTAAAGTTACACATGCTTCAGTATTGTTGTTACTTAGAATAGTATTTGTTCTTATGGTGTTTATTGAATTATTTCATTGAAATAAAAGATAAGACTTGGTATTAGTTTCTTAATTTACATGTTTAATTATTTAAATATTTTAATTAAAATATTATTTTCAAAGTTCTCCAATTTAATTTGTGTGTTATAATGATAAATGATTTCGATTTATATTTATAAAAATAATAATATTAGTAACAATTGAAATATGCTTGAAGCAAAGTATATTAATCATCGGAAGTGCTTTTTCAGATTAAATTCTGTTTTCTATTCACATAGTCACAAATTTATTAAGGAAATTTAGTTTATTGCATCTTTTGTTGAAAAAATAAACAAAAATCAACACAATGGTTTTAAAATAATTAATAATATAAGAATTAATGTTTAATAATATATAATTAATTTTGATATAACTTTAAATTAAACATAGTATAACTTCATTCAATTATATATACTTAGTGTAATTTAATTACGATATATTTATATAATTATTATAATTATGTGTCACTTCACCATAAATAATATTATTTATTTATTATAATAAAATAAAGTATATGAATGGTCTTTTTTAAATTTTATGCATATGTTGTAATTAGTAAATGAATTTATTGTAATTGATAATTTTGATACTTTATCGCTTTAATTAAATTCGTGATTCATATACCCCATCGATTAGTTTGTCAATATATTAGTAGTTTTAAATATGTCGATGATATTTGAAATAAATGACTTATTATTTTCTTCAATTTAATAAAACATAACAGATTAGTTAATATTCCGTATTAATATTAATATATATTAATATTATATTAATATATATTATATTAATTATAATATGTATGCTGTTTTTATTTATCGAAATGTTCATTCATTCTAATATACTGTTTATATTTTACCTAAACGAAAAGTTTTGAAATTAAAATTTATAAGTTTTCCAAATAACTTAGTAAACTTTTCCTATAAAACACCTTCTTTTATAGTGATTTCTATTTTAAACTATTTTGTCATTATTGTAATTAATTATTTCTTTAGTATACCTTAAACACTGTTAAATGTTATATTTTTTATTAACATATAATGATAAACAACCGATTTATCATATTTATTTGTTCATAAATATATCTTTGAATTTTTTGCGCATTGAATAACGTTGGAAAAAAATTATATATCATAATTTTAAAAAGTTTTAACAATGTATGAAATATTTCCACGTTCATTACATGAGCGGTTAGTATTCGAATATATAGATTAATCCTGTTCATGATATGCAAACTTACATTTATATCCGCGATATTTTCCACGCTTCCTTTCGCATATTTATCAACTAGATGCATCCTTTCCTTTACAAACTGCCAGTCAAATTTATCGCGTTCTTAACATTGTACCAGATGGTAATTAATGAGTGTTTTTTGTATAAATCGCGGATTATCCGTCGCACAAATTAGACAAGTTTCAGCAAACGTTTTTCCAAAGTAGTTAATGCGCGTGGCGTAGTTATCCTAGTTGATATAATAATAAGATAATTGTAAAATATTGTAAACAATTTTATACTATCAAAATATGTATTATATATAATATTTAATTTTGTTGGAGGAAAAAATTATTTTGTCTTAAAATGAATATACATTTATCGATTTAAGTACTTAATAGATTAATAGTATTATGTTGAATATGCAATTTATGATTTATAATTTACGGTAGTATATATATGGGTATATAATGAGGAACGTTAAAAGTTGGTAAATTATTTGGGTAGCAATCCATTTCATTAGATAAGCGAAGAATATATGTAATTTTATAACAAAATTAATATATAAATATTAGGTTCTAATTATGCTAACATATAAAAAAATAAATTTTTCATTTTAATAAGCCTATACATTAATTTTCATATTAAAATCGTAAAATTGTTTAAAAAATGTTGTTATATTAACATAAACTTATTATATATAAACAATATTCAGTGAATAAGTACAGGAACTACTTTAGAAGGTATTCAAAATATCAGTTGGAAATCATTTATCTTTTTTAAATTATTAATTCACTAAAGTCTTGTCTGCATCGACTAATTTATAATTTATAATATTGTGGTCATTGATTGATTCTTAAAATTCATAAAATTCATAAAAGTATGATCGATATGCGCGCGAGAAAAGAGATGACAAATTAAAGATAGTACATAATAAATTAATCATTTTAAAACATTAATTTAAGTGAAGTATTTTTAATTAGATCTGAAATTATTGTGCTAGAAAAATTAATTTACAAAATATTCACGTCTAAAATCTAAACTCCTTGAATTAAAAAGATTTCAAACGTTAATATCGTCAGTATATACTACTTAAATGTCTTTTTAGAATTTCAAAGATTACCATAAGTATACATTTCTACGGCAAAATAAGCTTAGATATAAAATTTATATTACTATATATATATATTGATATAGAGGACCCAAATATTATTCGATGGCAGATTAGTGGCACTAGTCTATTAAATGTCGTTATTGCGGTTTACTTCTAATGATATAATATGGTATTTATTAATTTTTGATTTTGTAAAATAATGTGTAATTATAATACCTGTAACAATAATTTATACCAATGATTAATTATAATATACGACTATTAAAAAAATCCTATATGAAATCTTAGAACAAAGATCATTTATTTATAATATCATGTATAAATTATAATATTTGAACGTAGAATAGAAATTTTATTTATAATTCAGTAAACTTGAAGATTTTGAATCAAACCATTTTCCATATATACGTCTGCAATTTGAACCGACGTCTGTCGGGTTAGAAGATTTGAATTCTAATCACACTAACCTGCTATTATGGTTTGTAATTTTGTAATGTCTAAATATCCTAAGTAGAAATTAAATCGCTTGTGCGATGTCAGTGATTTGGCTCTGATCAGTATAAATACTGGCATGCCTTGATTTATATCTTTGTATATATATATATATATATATATATTTTATGCAAATGTTTATATATTATTTATATAAACTCCCTAATAACAATG
>JABFQC010001758.1:0-18059 GCA_022817085.1 Psilanteris sp. ZL-2020
CATTTTTGTTATATCATATAATAAATATTGTTTTAATGGTATAGTAATTTTTTACATATCCTTCAAGATATCATTCAAACGCCAGAAGGTATGGTAATTTATATTATATTTTTTTTCTCCGTGTACATTACAAAACAGTTGAATAAATTAAGAACATAATAATCATTTGAATAATTTTGATAAACAATTTTCTTTTTTGTTTTACCTTCGCTTTTCCTTACGAAACCAAAAAAAAATTAAAAAAAACATACAAAAAAAATAACAAAATAAAACGAGGGCAGTAGCCTGTAACACTGACTTATCTGCCAGAGATACGCGGTCTTACAACAGCTGGCTAAAAATAAAAATCTCTTCTCTGTGTATTTCCTTCCTCTAGAGCTATTTATGCACCCGACTGCATTTCCTGAGGAGGTAAATTGTTGCAAAAAAAGTCACCCACAACAACTTACTTCTTATGTCGCAGTCGTTACCTGTCGGAAGAAGATTCGAATTCGAGACTCGAGGAAAATGGCCACTCGAGTCGCGAGAAAGGGTGAATAATTGCAAGGGACATCGTGTTTCGAGCAGAATAAATGTACCACCGATTGATGTTGCTTAACCAAATCGATAATGTTATAGTAACGCTAAAATTAGAATATGTTGGTTTCACCCTTAACCACTACCCTTAATCTTCACGAAAAAAATTTAACGGCTTACTGCTTGAAATTCAAATGAAACGATCAAAAGTATGATACAGCAAATAAATTTTAATGAAAAGTAAATTAATGTTTTATTCATACAATCGTATGATTAATCATAAAAAGCGTGTAACGATCGTATTAACAAATTAATAATTGTATAAATAAATGATTTTAGACATTTTAAACATAAAAAAATTATTCTGTCAATATAAATTTTTTATTAAGTAAATAAATATGGCTGAAATTTTAACAAATTGTGTATATTTACGTCAATATATATATATATTTATATATAGTGTGTACATTATTTTCTTTTTAATTTTCAATTTTTTCATTTATACAATGTTACTATAAAATATAGAATAATATAATGTATAATATAAAATTGTAATTCTCAGTCCTTAAAACTATATTTTTATTTAAAATAACTATCGATTTTGAAGTACAGATTTTTCAAATTTTTTTTGCACACGATAGCAAATCTTTAACACCAAAACACCATCTATCATTTATGGTGTTTCTTTGGAATAACTGTGGGCATACTTACTATTTGCGAAGTGAAACGACTTTTACCCTGCATCAGCCGGAGAGAGTAAGAACATAGATCGATAAAGCAAGCTCCAAAAGCCCTTAGAAACGTATTCTCTAACTTGTGTTATATTATATATATGTATATAATATATAATAATCTATATATATATTTATATATATGTAACACGACCCAAAGAGATAGTATTTGATAAATGGATATCAAACCGTTGACAAATTACTTCATGTATAATAACTATTGATGCATTAATTTAAATATAATTCAATAAGAACATATTAAAATTAGTCATTTTTTAACTCGTAATAAGACCATTATCTAATTTTCATTTCAGTATAACAATGCCAACAAATTTATCGAAAATAAGATGATTTAATTATAGTATACTTTTTTAAATTTTAGATTAAATAAATAAAAATTTAGTAATTTAATCCTTTTCAAACAAATTACTAATTATGTTGAATATGACAATCTGAAATTGTACGTTATTATATATTTGAGCGTGTATATGTCAATATTTTATATGATATTAAGTAATATTTTCCATCTGCAATTTAATCAGCCGCTAAAAGGATTAATAAAATAAATGTTACGAATATACCATTTTGTTAAAATATATGAAATTATTTTAAAAAATAAATCAATTTTACTTTTTATTCGAACAAGTCGGACGTAATAAAATTTTATTCTTTTATTTATTACAAAAATGCAATCCATATATTTAATATATATATATATTAAAGATTAATACATTAAATTTATAAAAACCGAAAATTACCGTATTAATGAAATTTAGAAATTTTGATTTCTGATGGCACAGGATAAGAATACTTGATTAAACATACCTTATAGTACAAGCCTTATAGAAACAAGCATACTTATATAGTACACTTCCGAAAATCATATAGGTTTGTTTGAAGTTGTTTTGTTGTTTCAAACATAATATGTAGTTAAACTACAATGAGGAAATGATATTGTAACACGAACAATGTAAATTGCAACTGGAACTATTAGACATTACACAACCTTTACTATTTAATATAGTAATCTATTTACTATTGTAAACAATCGTATTATTAAATTTACTTATCTCGACCAATTCAGCGCACACAATATATGTTACAATCCAGATTGTACAATCTAATTTTCTCAATGTAAATAACTTGTTACCTTAAATCAAATATGGTATCTTAGTTACACGAATAATATATTTTTACAATATGCGCATGCATTGTCAGCTTAAACGAGCACGTTATACATTCTAATATGATTGATGCAATAAACTGATTTGATTATAACGCTATCGTACTTATTGTTTATTGTGATAAGGGGATAAACATTTATTAATATAATTGCAATAACCTATTCTTTTTTCCCGTGTGCATAAAGATAAAAGCGAATCAAGTTTTATATATATATATTGCTACGAGTCTATTATTTATTAACACATATGTATATTTAAAATATATAGTAACCTTGGTTTATATTTACGTATTCATCAAACATATATAATAAGTATAAATTCTTTTCGCAAAAAAGTAATCAATTGCGTTCCAGAAAATATTTTGGTACGAGCGAAAAAATAGTCAGGATGTAATTGAAATATGAAAAACTAAATTAGAACTGGCTCATCCTGTAGGGCATTGCTACATCAGACATTTCGAAATAACTGGGTTATGACGTCGGTGCCAAGTAGCCGATAGCTGGCGTTTAACAATAGATATCCGACGATCTATGTTGTGACGTCAGTGGCCTCACCATCGGGTAGGAATACGAGCGCTGTTCGAACCGTATCCTGGGACCGTGTGTACACCCGCGCTCCTGTATACGTTATAACGACCGATCGTTGCAAGAGAAGTTAGATTTCGGTAGACTAACAGTATGCAATGAATCCATTTTAAACACGTCCTATATAAGTGCATAGACGTTTTGATTAGCGTCGCTCGGGTGCTCACCGAGCTATAAAGTTTTACTACATATTTTGGTGTACGGATGTTCGTCGGCAAGAAAATGCACATTAATTGTAAGGTTCGGGCAAATGTATCGACAATTAGCACGACTGATTCTTGTGAATGAAAATATATGTCGTTTTCAGTTTCAAACATCAAAAATGAATTACATCCGAAATCCAAATCTAACGTTTGTAAACATTATGCGAGATGCGTTGAATTTAAATCGTGTTTTTTAACTTTATAACGTTGGAGGTATTGTATGCAACATCCCAGCAGTTTAGTCGTGTCGACATTCGTAAGTTCGTCATTTTTCATCCGAGTTGCAGAAAAGTTGGATTTTTTATTTTTCTCTTATATAATAGATTCTTCAATATCCACACGTTACATGCAGGTATATATAAGCCGGTATGTAGTAAAGAAGCGATAATAATTCGTTTGTATTTATTTCTATTGGGATTGTTTTGTATGAATTTCTATATGCCAAGCAGATATAAATAAATGTGTATAGTTTGGAATAGTAATTAGTAATTAAAAATAATAACTAATTGCATTGTCAATATTTCACATTTGAACATATTTGAAAAGAATATTGATAAAGGAAAATAATGGACGTTTAATTTCGTTTTAAAAATAACTTAATTATTAATTAAATTTTTTTGGACGTTTAGAATGAAAATATACATATATATATCATAATTTATTATTATTTATTATTACATAGTTGTATTGAAATATCCTATAATTTTTAAATAAGGATTCATAATCAACAGAATTGATTTGTATAGTTATATGTTATTAATTATGTTTTATAATAATTGTAATACGCACATTCTAAAACATTTAAAAATGTATAACAAATTAAATATTACATTTATAATTTTTTGTTAAAAATGAATTGCTGATAAAATTGTGAACTAAATAGAAACCTGTGAACTTCATTTTGCCCTACTTGAAAACAAATTTAATCGTAAAGGTAAAAACCGATTCTAACTGCTGATCTATGAATCATAATTCTTTCAATTTAATATAAACTAAATAAATTAATGGACTCTTAGAATTCAGTAATTAACAAGTTTATTGTTATTTTGTTAATCAAATTAATAGTTCATCAAAGAATAAGATAACATTATTTTTTCTTAATTTTTTTACTAATTCACTTCTTTAATAAAAATAAAAAAAAACCTAAAATACACAAAATAGATAGCTAATAAACATTTCATGATAACAATGAGATTCTTTTCACTTTGATTCTTACCACTAAAATGTTAACATTGATTTTTCTTAGTGTGATCAGAAGTGTTACATGTATGGCGTTTCATATCTTATGACCATCAATAATTGAATTATAATCCACTTGTAGGTCTGAATTTTTTGAATTATGTATTATGTTTTTGGAAAATAAAATAAATAACAGATGTTACAAAATCACGTTCAAACAACAATAATTTAATTATTTATATGAATTGGCCATTTCGACCGTAACAATTTAAAATAACTTTATATTTATGAAATTTATTTTTGTTACATTTTATTAAAACTTGTCTAAATTGACTTAAAGATTTCATTGGAAAATTATATTAGCATTGATTGTATTTCGTACTTTTAGAGAACAAATTTGCTGAACCAGTTATCTACATTGCTAAAATTACAATATTCGATTGTTGAATTAAACAATTATAGATTGCAGTAGATTTATCTGCGTTGCAAATTTAACAAACCCTTAATATAAAAATCATAACGACTACCCTTAACCTTATTTGGATTATATTTAATGATCGAAACAGATAAGATATTTAATGTGGAGAATTATTTTTATGATAAATATTAAATAATCTGCATATGTAGATAAGGAATGATAACAAATGTATGTTATTTTTAATATTTTGCTAAGTACTATATATATGTTATTATAATTTATTATCAAATCTATATCTATAAATATATGCATACAATCTGATATCAATATACTATATAATTAAGCATGTAATTTATACACGAGATATATATCATATTTGTCATTTCGTGCACTGCGTATAATGAATACATTATAAAATATTGGGATAAATATTGTATCAAGTAATTAAATATATATAATGAATGAACCCTTAATAAACTGAACTCTAATTAAATATAAAAATACTTCCTGAAATTATTAAGCAATAATTACCTCTATAATAAAACGGGAGTTTGCCTGGTTAATACAACAAATAACATACAGGTCAAATCATTACTTCGCAAAAAGAGAATTATTTTGCTGCAGTAGTCGTGAATTATCGAGACGCGGATTTAGTGCATCGTACCGCATCTCGATTCAGAGATATTACTCAGATACAAAATTATGCTGTTTCGATAATAATATTGTGTGATCATAACTCTGCCCAGGAGATAAAATTTTAAGTCTATTGTGTATCGGAAAATATTGCTGTTATACATTCCAATAAATCTAGCACCCTTCATTTATAATTATTAAATAAAACAAGAACCTGTAATTAACCAATAATTAAATACTAATTTTAGCCTCATTTAAATAATATGTAAATTAGTATTTTATCCATAATGCATACATGAAAAATTTCAAGTCTGAAACACCATAAAAATTTCAAATTATACATACATATATTTATCCAAACTATCAAAACCCCTACTTTAATAAATCTTAAGAAACTCAAATACGAGGTCCTGGGATTGTCAGAACTATTTTGTATGTGATAGTTTGCAAAATGTACATTCGACATATTCAAATACATATATATATATATATATTTGAGTACAAATTACAAACTTAAAGTTTAAAATAATGTCTATTCTTAATTTTCTTTATTATATAGTAACATTTGAAATTTGAAATGATTCGTCTCATTTGTAATCAAATAAAATAATAAACAAACATAAATTTTTAATATTAATGTTTTTTTTTGTAAAATAGACAATCATGTTATGAATTTATCTACGTATAGTAGTATGCTGCAAGAAAGATGAATATATACTAACAGTGAAAATAAAAATATATTCTACAAAATATACAAAGATAGATAGGTGGGAGAACGTAAAAGTAAATTCAGCATCTCAAAGGTGACAAAAGAAAAGTAAATGCAAATAAAACGACAGGAGTAAAAGAAAAGTGTAAAACGAGTCTGAAAGAGAACGAAGCCTAAAGACGAGAACATCTTGAGAATAAGTAGCATTATAAAGTACAATTGAAAATTTTTATCTACTGCAATCTTGCAACATATTTAATTAAAAAATTTAAATAATAATATGCATTATTTATTATCTTAATTTTATATAAAACAATCAATTATTAATAAGCTGTTTAACAAACAAAGTTCATATAACTTAAGAGTAGTGTTTATTGTTCGATTTATATCTACAGACAACTACTCCCATTCCGAATTATGTTATATATGTTATGTATATATTAATTTAATTATTTTTTATTTTGATCATATATTACTAAATCACGCAATTCAGGATATAAAATATAGTATTGCATAAAGATAGAATCAATTTTAAATTTATTAAAAACATTTTTCGTTGGCAAATACTATACTCTTATAATCAATTATGTAATAATGTAATGTTATTTAATAATAATTAATAAAATATTTATACATTTTATAATATATATTTTAAAAAAAAAATTTTTTTCAATTAAAACATTGAAATTACTAAGTCAAACCTTTCATTATGTATTATTAACTACGTCTACCTGGTTATTAGATTATTACAAACTAAATGTTGAATATAATATAAAATTAAATATAAAATTTAATTAAAATTGTAATTAAAAAAAATCTATTATTATTTATGAATCGTTTGCAGAAAATATAATTTACATTAACATTTGTAACGAATTATAAAAAAATTACGTAATATTAATGCGTGCAAAAATAGTAAATAATAATAAAAAAAGAGTCGATAAACAGTGTACGCAAGATACGTAATCCAATTAAATACACTCAAAGGTCAGGAAGTTTGCGAAATAAACTCTTGAATTTTTCTTCCGGCTACTATCAATTGTATTGAAAGAAATATTTGAAGAAATAAGTGGAGCAAAAGGAAAATATATAGAGATTCATACAAATGGGGCGAGTAAGTAGAAACCTGGGGGAACAGAAAAAACGAGATGAGAGAAATCAAAGAAAAAGATAAAGTAAGGGAACTTGAGAAGGAAAAAGAGAGCGAGATGAGACAGTACTGGCTGCCAGCTGAATGGATCGATGCCGAAGCACCACACCACACACCAGTCGTATACACATAAGACAACATAAAATAGGATACGATGAAAAGAACCAATATAAATGCCAAGTCCAGGATCACTTTGGCTCAAGCATTATCTGCCAAACATCATACAAATTTTATCCTGCTGATTTAATGACAGCGTTTCGTCTGTTCTTATCGCTTTTATTTTAATTGGTTAGAAAGTGTGCTTTATTCACCTCAAATTAAACGTCTAAGCATTAGTCAACAACAACGCTGTTGAAATAATTTTACGCATTATAAATTCTGACTAATTAATGGATATATAAATACAGTATAAAGTATAATGATGCAAATTGTAATCAAACAAAGGTAGTAATAAAGAATTTTATTAAATAAAAGCGTATAATATATATTATATATATATATATATATATATATATATATATATTTTAATACGACTGTTAAATGTATTTTATAATTTATGTTGTATTTGAAGTAATAAAGTTGCATAAATAATTACGTTAAAAAGGAAAACAGCATTTTTTCTATCATAAATTATTCATTACGGTTTTAAAATTATATTCGGAATTCGGAATTGAGTTCTAAAATGACATATATATAAATAAAGTTGAGTGTACAAATCTAATTGACATGAGTTTATAGAAAAGTTATAAAAATATATGAATAGAACTTTAAAAACAAATTAAAAAACAATAATTTGAAAATTCTTAAACAAAATAGACGAATCCAATCTATGTTATCCTTTCAACTCATTTATATTTATATAATTAAATTCTTATAATTTATATTAATTTTTGCTCTAAACTAATTGTCTTTTATAAACAGGAATTATTTAAAAACTGAAAAAAATTGCTATCGAATAATAACTCATCAGGACATAACTCGAACAGAAATGCGCAAAATATAAATTCACATGCTCCTTCTATATTTTGCATAGATTTTATTTTTCACTGTTTAATATAAACAGTTCAAATAAATCAATACCATTGGTAGCATAAATACGAAATAACTAAATATGAAATATATAAAACGGTCAGATAACCGCCATCGGATAGAAATTTATATTTTGAAACGTAATTTTATAATAATCTTATAAACTAAAATTCCCAATGAATTAATTAATTTCAACAATTATTTACGCAAACCAATTAACTGTCAAGTAAAATATACATATATATCTATCTATATATATAGCAATAAACAATTTTAGATTTTATATTTAAAAAATCGTCAAATGAAGATTAAAAGAAATTGAACGATATCCAATAAACTGTTCCCTAATTTTAATTTTCTATCTATCGAATCGTGATAGAATAAATCCGTAATACCAATTTTTATTCCGCAATTGTTGTTATCAGACTATAAATTACTTGAGACAATCAATTAATTATTTTGTGTCTTTAACGATCTGCACGAGTTCAGTCGTGAATATACGAAGTTAGCTAAAGTGAATAAATTGTATTTATTAATCCTGTTTTATTTTGCATATATTTAAAATACCGTTTTTTTGTTACAGCAAAATTGGAAATGGCTTCGAAAGACACGTGCAGTGGGTCCAGATCAACGTTTCAGCGGGGTACTGGCTTCTCCTCTACGTTACTGATTTTAACCCTCGCAATTGTTTCATTATACAGCGCGTCGATCCCGATACAACTGAAAACGAGAAGCTTCGTCTAGTTTCCACAGAACGTAAAACTCGCTATTCGCTCAAACATTAGGCAAAGTAAAACAATTCGTCGGGCCGATTAGAAATTGGTCCAAAACCCGCTCTGATCATTCGATCATAAACAATCGAACTGTAACTAACATATCAATCAATGAGATTGCTAAAAACTGTCATACAAATTTTAACAAAAATGCAAATCATGGAATAAGTAATGAAAAAACAAAATAAAACAAAAAAAAAAAGAAAAAAAAAACAGGACAAGCAAAGAACGGCAAACAATAAACTAATAATACATAAATGAAACAAGGACGTTATACAATAAGTTTGATTATGGACGCGATAACGTATCGTTATTCGTTTATGAGATGAAGTAAAAACCGTAAAACTAATCGCTGTATCTTCGCTAAATCAAAATGTCCTACGCTAACATGCATTTGTATTTTAATATTGCATACATGATGGAATTTGTATGGAATTATATGTTGATAATATGCAGTTTTATGATGTACTCATGTTTCTATTGTATAAACAAAGATGCAATTACTATAAACTTGACATGTAATTTGGAAACAGTAATTTAGTGGCCGAACTTTCTACAAAGAATTACTGCAAGTATATATGATATTAACAACAGTCGCGACAATTTTTTATTTCACGCAGTCGGCACTCGTGACAATTGTTTGCTAATTTTTACTTAAACATTTACATTATTTTAATCTTAACCTATAATTTACGTGTAAACAAAATGAAAATCAATATCTAATAAGTATTTTATAAAGCGCGTTTTTAATTATAATTTTTAAGAGATTCTTTTATTATTACGAAATCTGATTATTGTGTAGTTGGGAAATATTAAATTCCGATGAATTGAGATTTGATCAACGACGAAATTTGTAACGAAAAAATTCTTATCTAAAATACTATTTCCAATCGTAAAGCGACGTATCCTTGGACAACGATTACTTTTGTTCAATGAAACACAAAGTTATTATTTTTATTCCAATTTTGTTCTTTAAATATAAAATTCAACCGATAATATTCTTAACATTAATTCAATTTATATGTGTGTATATAGGATATGCGACTTACTTTGTATATAAGATATGCTTTTACTTTATTTTAATTTTAAATAAATTTTATTACATTATATCATACAAACATTACTTATTATTTGACAAGGATAAAAGTCATCAAACATAGTCTCACATATTTGTTATACATATCAACTTAATATTCTGACTCAAAATTCATCACAAGTTAAGCTGGATAATTTGAACGATACTTTGTTTACGTTAATAACTCTTTTGAGATTTTAATACAAAAAAAAAACTAACCTCGCCCACAAAATAGGAAAATGACTTCCACCTAAGTCTATAGACTCAGCCAAAGCATTTATTGTATTTTGATATTTATAATGTTTTCAATTTTGTGGGTCCTTAAGTTCATTATACAATAAACACTTATTCATCTGCGACGAGGTATGACGGAACCATTTTTCAATCGTTTTCTATAGGTTTCACATATAATGTGAATTAAAAACAAAAACCAACAGTCACATCTACATAGATAATAAACCTAAAAACAAAAATACTAGGATTTTGTAACGCAAAAAGGTTATCATATGCGCAAATTGTGTGTAATAAATAAGTAAATTAATAGAAAAGGACGGCATAAACATAATCTATAGAATATAATGAATACAAGACATTCCGAAACCCCATTGTCGTATGGTGAGACATAAACGACGCAGTGATCGAAATAACATTCGTAATTCAACGATTTCAACAAAAAATAATAATAATAATATTAATAATGCTAATAATTATTTTTAACTGAAATCTTTATAAATGAAAATGAAAAATTCCACAGTCTAACATTGAAAATATGTCACGCGTCTTATTCACGTCCAGTTGCATTTTAAACTCATTTGTTATATAACCATTCAATTTAGAACGAAAATGAACTAAAAACTAAATATACTGACAAACGAAGATACGAACTTTGCAAGCTACAAACAAACAGAACATAATTAGGCTTTTACTCAAAGTTATATATATATTTAAAAAATGCTTAAAAATATGCGCGTGTGAGTGTATACATCTATATGCGAATGCATGTGACCAGAACGTATTTCTATCAAGACAAATCTTTTCAACGCTCTCGTCAAAGACAAAACCCTTTTTCGAAATAGCGAACAAAACTGAAATTTCTTCTAAATTACATACTTACAGCTAAGCTATTCCCTGAAATTGTCTGAAAATTAGATCAAACAAATGCAATCCCATACTATTGCAAATTGGAAGATCCCGAAAATCCAGTTCATTCGAAATAATCAATTGGTTCAAAGCAACGGTATATTTTAACTTTGAAATTTCCGTCGTCGATTTGTATCATGCAAAAACAATTTGATAAGAAATAATAAAATGTATATGATAAACAATTTTATATCGTTTATATAAAAAGAAAACGAAAAAAAAAAAACGAAAAACCTGTCGTCGATTGTCGAAAATTGATATCGCCATTGAGACCTTAACGAAATTTAATTCCAATTCCATTTTAATTCCTTGAGAAAGTCAAAACTTTGTATTGCAAAATCGCACAAAAATAAACCGTTGTTTTGCATTTCCAATTGAAACTTGTCAAGTATTTTCCGGTCGTTGTAGACGTCTACGTATATATATATACATATACAATATTAAAAACAGAAATGAAATAAACTTATTTCTACTTAGTCATTAATTGCATTAAGTGATACATAGTATGCTTCGTCTTCCATCAATATTTATTCGAGGAAATCGTCCGGATTGTTTTGAAAAAACCACGCAGTAATACCGTTTAGTTTGTTCCCTCACTATTACAAGACAGAGGGGCACAACTAACTACAAATATAATATGCACCCAACAGAAGCGATAAAAACGTTGTTCGTAACAGCTTGCATTTGATATCGAATTATGAACAAAACTGTTTATCTATATATATATAAATATATATACATACACGTCTGCATATAAATGAACAAATAAAAGTAATAAAATAAGAACAGCTTGAAATGACCATAAGCTCAACGAGATTAAACGCAGTCTTTTCTATTATTTCCAAAGATGTATATCTAATTTGTCTCCTGTGGTAATGAAAATTGTATGAACTTACGTATGAGAATGTGTTGTGACGAGGAAACATCTGTTCTAATTAGCCGAGGCGTGTCGTAATTATGTGTTTATAACGTTAACAAACAGTAAATGCTTATTCCTTATCTTCGTACGCGTGATGTTTAAAAAGACAAATTACAAATTCACAATTATGACTGGTATATATCGAGCAACCGTTACGAGACTCCTGCATAAGATGAACGCTGCAATTGCGAATAACAGCGACGGCGAATAAACGCGTGACAATTCTATAGATATACGTGCGTGTGTAATTTGAATGGCATGAATAATTGCCACCGTCTTCGGCTAACTAGAAAACAAATCCCATAACACGAATTCACGTTTTTTGCGCAACAGATATAGTACATTTACAAATTTGTACGGTCTTATAATATGTAGAGTTAAACAAGAGAATGAAATAAAGTAAGTTCATACAGATGATTAAAACTGTAGCGCGACTAAACAAATATAAAATAAATTCTCCGCGGTGTATTAAGCTATGAGAATTACTAATAGTAGTTTGCAAGAAAAAGATTACTAATGAATTACGTTACATTAACGAAAGCCTATTAGTAAGCTTTGTACTGTTTATATATATAAATATGTGTACATTTATATATATGCATGCGTGTACACTGAGAAAAAGATTTGATAACTGTTATGAAATATATTTTTGAATAGGAGCAACCACATATATGATAATATTTATTGCTTGGAGTTTTATTTTTATGTCGCATGTAATAAACTATTAATAAATATGATAAATATAATTTATATGTAATAACAATTATTATTTCCATTTACATATTATACACAAAGTGATAAATATCAAATATGTGGTTGCGCCTATTCAAAAATATATTTCATAACAGTTATTAAACCTTTTTTTCAGTGTACGCGTGAGTATAGGTATGTGTGTGTGGATATATATATATATATATATATATATATAAAATCAATTATTATGAAGACGATCATTATTGTCATTTTTATTTTTATTACAATTATAAAAAGTATAGTATATATTATTATTGTTGTTGTTATCATTAGAAATTATAAAATGATAAGCACAGAAGTGCGATTTATATTCTTGAGTGGAAGCGCAATAGCAAGCAATCCGGGATCTCGAATCTTTTATGACAACCGTATTTCTGTAAATCGATTACGTGTTTCCTTGTTTCCACCTGACCCAATTGCCGACGGGCCCATTTACGCTTTCATTAATTAACATGTAATTTGTAGTACTTCGACTATAACGTTTGGCGTTCTTTATTCAATTTTATTTCACGAGAGTTATATTTGTTTTTTTCCTTCAATTTCCAATAGAGTACTCTCCCGATAAGGGTCGTCGACGTTTTATTACTGGCATGCACGGTACTCTTGTTTTGATCCACATATATATTTCATTCATAATAGCTCCATCTTTTGTCACGTAAGAGCTTAGGTTTTATACAATACTTGTCTTTTTCGTTGTATCGCAATGAGTAAAATAGCAATGTTTAATAATAGAATTTAATAAAGTTACACAGACAAGGTGAGCTGAGTTGTCATTTTGTCGA
Organism: Psilanteris sp. ZL-2020; assembly: GCA_022817085.1. Lineage (NCBI taxonomy): Eukaryota > Metazoa > Arthropoda > Insecta > Hymenoptera > Scelionidae > Psilanteris > Psilanteris sp. ZL-2020. The sequence goes on from JABFQC010001758.1 coordinate 13,779, forward strand.
AATACGTGTGTCATAAAAAAACGCTGAAATGCTTTTAAACGCAGTTGTAATTCCGTTAAACAATTTGCAGTATATACTCAAATCATGAACAGTATTAATTGCGATTTAGATGAGTAAGTAAAAATTCTTACGGAAATATTGTTTGTTCCGATAGTTTTATACAGACGTCAATTGTTTAAATACTTTTGGACAACGGTTACGTACAATATTAATAAACATATTTCAAAATTACGGTTTTTGATTAACAATTGTTCATCAATTTGTTTGCGTTATTCTTAATTTAATTAGTGCTCTTATTTCGGTTAAGCATTTGATTTCGAAACAAGTTTCCTACCGACATAACAATACCATTATAAATTTTGAAGTTTATATTTCCTATCAGCGGAATGAGTGACGCGAATATAAACGACTATCGATCGTATATATAACAGTTATAATACACGAATTCGTAATCATTACGACGAACATTATATTATTCTAAACAAATTTTTCATCTGAAATCTTTGTCTCCAAATTCATTTAGCTATTAAATAAAAACTAGATGGCGGTAAATATTAAAATGAACCGTAGGTAACATGACGCGTACCATATAACGCGCGTATGTAACATTTTTCTAAAACGATTTACTGATTAAGAATTTTTGTTATTAGATAACATCTAATAACTTTTATCTAAATATAATACAAAAATTTAGGACAAAGTATTCTGAAAGCAAGATTTTTTCATTTTCAATCGAAATAAGCAAACGTGTGACGGGGGATTAATGCAAATGAATTATTTGAAATCTTTGCATATGAAATTGCATTAAATACAATACTTCGTTATAAATTATACTCATATGCCGTTATAATTGTTATTTGTTAGTCGAAACATATCAAATTCATTATGATTGGAACAAATTTAGATATATTTATTGTAATTATAAACAAATATAATTATGAATAAGGAATTGATGAAAGACTATTAATATCATACGTATTTTTATTCTTATATGTTGATGGTATTTATTTATTGATACGTATGTAATATATATATACGACAGTTTTAAACTTTTGTCTGCGTTTGAAAGGAATAACCTTTCAATGCACTTTCCGAGTCCCGATATCTCAGTAAGACACATCAAATATAAGTAATTCATTAACTTAAAACCATATTCATTTTTGTTCACCAACCACTATTTACTACTGTTTTGACGTTCATTGTGACAGCACTTTTGTTGGTTTTATTTGTATAATACATACTTAAAACTAAACAGATATGTTTAATGTTATAATCAGAATACTTTATCCTGCTTGCTATTAAAATTATATAATTGAATAAAGTAGATAACAAGGATAACACATTCGAAGATTAGCGCAGAAAACTTATTGTTTATACTACTAATTTTGATAAACATTTCGGTATAATTGATTACCTTCTCAAACTCTTAATAACCTTTAATATGCCGCTTCATTAAATCTACACTTACAATTACAAATCCTCGTTTCGTGATGGCTGGCTAATTAATTGCTTGATTACCAATTTTTTACTTAAAGTAAACAAATAAAACAGATAAAGTAAATTATATATGAAAAAATTATCTTCTAAGTATAAGTTATACAGGAATGAAGGGAAAAAATCAAGTTTAATAGTACATAAAAAATGAGAACGAATGTTGTAAAGATATGTATAAATTATGTGGTGTGTATGTATTAGTAATGTTAAATATAAAATTTATCAAATATGAAGAGAAAAAAGAAAAAGAAAAAAAAAAAGAAAAAAAAACGGTAATATGAGAATAAATGAAAAGACGGAAAATATATAAATTCGACACATATATAATAATGGTTCTTGCTGCCTTAAATAATACTACATATTTAAAAAGAAAGTCTATCGGTAGCACAAATAGCCTATCGCGTTTTCATCAAAAAGAAAATATATAAATGTGCGCGAGTGGGGTGTCTGTATGTACCTGCGCGAATACGCGCACGTACGAGTGTATGTACGTGTGTATGTGTGCATGTGTCATCAGCTTTTAATCACACGATCTTCCTGTCTTACAAGTCGACTTCTTTTTCCAAATCATTTATACTTTGTCAATGTCTACTTTTGCACGACTCAATTTTTCATCATTTTCTATGTAGCGTATAATAAAAAAAAAAGCCTCATTAAATTTTTAGATAGACAATTTTTCACTTTAGGCGAAGCGTTTTTGACGTGTTGTGAAAAATTGAAGTCTTTGAGAAAAAAAAATCGACAATATCTTAGTATCGCCGTATTCTCTTGCAACCAAAAGGAAAAAAAATTATAATAACAATAAATACCAATATGAACGAGTAAAAAGTAAATGATAATTCGATACCTTTTTCTTCGTATGACAAATTATATCCGTCGCGCACATTCAAAAATTATATATAAATTTAACCCACGGAGTGGTCGCGGCTAACGAACTTCATTATAAAATAAGCGAAAATACATTAAAAAATTAAAATACAAGAGTATAAGCAAAAGATTAAACTTTCCATGCATCCAATGCATAATTACCGCTCGATTAAAATTAAACTAATATATATTTGGTCGACGATACTAACGGGTTAAACAAATTGTTGTATTATACAAAATATTATAATGTTCTCACGTTATGTATAAGTTTATCTAACGTTAACGGACGCTGTTTATACATACATTGCATATTAAGAAATAAAATAATTAGTTAAATGCAATTAATCATTGAATTAAAATATTCCACGAAATAAAAAAACAATTGATCGCTAGGAAAGCACAAAGCATGTCAGAATTTGCGTCGGGTCTCGTGACCATTTTCGTAAATATTGTGTGTTGTTTTGTCGCATATTTGTTTTGCGTGTCTTACATTGTTTGCTCGAATGATTATGGTTTTTACAATCTCTGTACTGAATCACGCTAATTTCTTCCATAAGTACATAATAACAACAAAATGTATAAGAATATACAATTTCATCGTATAAGGAATAAGTAAAATAAAAAAAAACTGTAATTATTAACATTAACGACGAACTGCGATAAATTATAGAGAATAAGTAGCGTTGCGTTTTGATTTTTGTAATGTCTCATAAATGTCATGGTTTCTATTATTTGATACTTGCTTTTTATTACATTTACAATTCGATAATTAATATAAGTGCATTTTTAGAATAAATTTATATAATGTAATAACACAAATTTTGATGAAAAAGGACAGAATTTAGACATAATCGTAAAAACATCTTCTCAAATGTTTCGACCGATTTCGAGAATATCATTACACCACTTTTTCGTAAATTTGAAATAAATCGTGTAAGAATAAAACAAACCCGATTTTGAGTACGCTGGTTCTGAAACTCGAACTGCATTTTATTGGCATTTATTACTTTAACGAATAATTATATATTAACATTACCATTTATTGTCATTTTAGAGTTACTGTACTGGCGTCTCGTGTGTAATATTTTATATCATTTCATATTTATTTTTTTGCACATTATATAATACAAATTTGTCTTATAATTTGTCAACTTAAAATCATCTGCTATATAATGTATAATACATCAGTATTTTATATTAATATATCATTTAAAAAATTATTATATAACATTTTAAATTATTAGTGAAATGACTAATTTTTAAATGAATTATAACAAATTGTTCAAATGAAATTTTTAAACATGCAAGATATTTAACCATATATCATTTTTACATATAACAGTAAATTCTTCAATATAAAGTTTATAAATAAACGCTTACTTTTCTCATATGCTACAATTTCATATACTTTATTGTTTATGTTTCTTATAAAGTTAATAAAAATTAAAATACTTTTACTAAAGAAAATGTTAAACATTAACTAAACTATTGCGGTGATTAAATTGCTGCGTTTTATTATACAAGCAACTAATTTATTTTTTCATGAGTTAATTCGAAATCAGGAGCCCTGTTTTAAGGTCAGTTGAATTCATTCTGAAAATATAACAATAAGAAGAAATGTTTTAAATAAAAAATACTATTATCAATTTATTTATATATATTTCTTTTAATTGTATTTTAACAATAAGCGTAAATATACTATATTAAAATTCTCACTTATTGATATAATGTTATTAGAAAACGTCGGAAGTGTCTATGACATGTATTAATCAAAGTCAAAACTAAAAACATAAATCAACGATATAAAGATATAATGAATATGAAAACAATGTTGTAACGTAATCTTTTAATTTGAATATACTAATCTACATGAAATAAAAATTCAAATATATCAAGATATTTGAATTAATTGTAATATAT
>JABFQC010001759.1:0-18057 GCA_022817085.1 Psilanteris sp. ZL-2020
TTATTTACTTGTTTTTTTTTTTTTATTATTTGTTGCAACTTATCTTTGCAGGGTGAAAAAATAATAAGAAAAAATACAATAAATATTAGTTATATAATTAAATTTAGTTTTATTTGTTACTTTTTTACTGTATTCTTGTTATACAAAAGGACGTAATTTAAATTAATTAAGAGTTAATTTCCTGTTTTCTTAACATCTTCATAGGATGATTCTACTGCTGTAGATGCATCGTTGATATTTTCATCACAAAAGCTCGTCTTAATTTGGGTTCGCCTTCGGCATATGTTTCTGTATACAAACTGATATAAATAACTATAATAATTTAATGTTTTAGGCAAAATACGCTACAGACAATGGGAAATAATATGTGTTTTATGATCTTTATCAGGCGAATTTAAATTCATTTAGATATTTAATACCAATTAATTAGCTTATAAATTTATTTATATTAATAAAAATTAAATATGTATAAGTTTATAATATTAAATTACAAGTCCAATAAAAATATATTTAAAAATCACAACATTTCCCATTGCGTTAAATCTGGAAGATTCAGGATTTAATTTAAATAATAAGTTAATAATACAATTTTAATGTGAAAAGACATTATTTATATTTTAACATTATATTATTTTCTGATGATATGTATTATAGTAATATAATTTAGATAATACAGGTGAAATGATGAGTGAACTGTCAAAAAATATATCAAATATTTGCTAGATGAAAATAGCGAAAATTAAATCATTAAAAATATCTTATTTACTGAAAATGTTGAAGGTATATATATATATTTATTTATTTATTTAGAATTTACGGGATAACCCTTTATATATATATTTATTGTTATGTCTAATTTAAAATATAAGATAAACACAACATTTTATAAATATATAAAAAAAGTATATAACATTAAAACAAATATGTATATATATTATTATTTTAAGTTAACAAAATTCTAGGTTAATTTTAAAATGGTCTGGGATTTTTTTAATTATATTTAATTACATTAAATATGAGCTTACTTTTATGGTGATAAGAAATCAAAATTAAATACTTTAATTTAAAGTTACATTGGCACAGTTACAAGGAACTTCGTTGATGACTTGTTATTAGTTTTGCGTAGCGAAAATTATGTAAACCTTCCAAAATCCAGTAAAACCCTTTTAAATAGAGATGAAATTAAAACCGATATACGTTCAACGTTAAATAATGATAATACATATGGACAATGCACTTATTTCGGTATACAAAATGGTTTAAATTACATTGTAGATCCTGACAATTACACTCAAACTACAATTATAAATATTGATAGTGCAAACATTTGTAAAATAACAAAAAATCATAATTATGTATCATTTTATTTATGTATAATATTAAATATAGCTGAAAACTATTTTTAATTGCATTGTATTATGGTCATTCTAAGTTATTACATTTTATGTAAATAATTTTCTAGAAGATTTTATAAAGGAAATAAATGATTTTAATATAAATGGGATGAATACTAGAAATAATCATTATGATTGTAGTTTAAAAGCTTTTGTGTGTGATACCTTAGCTAGAACATGCATTAAAAGATGTAAAGGCCACACAGTGTTGCAAAAGATGCAAAATTAAAGAAAGTGTTCGAACAAGTTGTAGACAAATGATATTAAATTACGCTATAGGTATACAAAAAACATGTCAAAAAACTAATGTAAATGTAGGATAAATATAAAATAAAGTGTTTGACAAATAATCGCTATAAACTTATCAAAAGTAAACGTTTCTCAAATTTTAATATGCATTTTACAAAAAGAATAATTTAAAACTCTTTTCAAATATATAGTATTAAAATTGATAATAAAACGAAAGAACTAAAATGTTTTCACGAAATCTTATAATATTGTGCGATTAAAATCAAGAAATCTAACAATGCGTGCGACTCGAAAAATTGATTCAAAACGACTCTCTCACCGTTGACCAATTTGCAAAACGTTTTCCACGAAGACAAATGTTGTCCCTCCTATTAAATCCCATGTTTACAATTTTAGTATTCTCCGCTAATGTCGTTTAGAGTTTATTTAAATTTGTATGCATTAATCTGGTATTTTTTACTCAGATAATAAAAGTAAAAAAATTAAAGCATTATTGCTTCCATAACGCTAACATTTATTACTAACATAATGATGTCATAAGTATTGCAGATGTATCACAATGTGTACTGCATGATATCTGTGTTTCTAGTCTGGTAAAATTTGCAGTATTATTTATTCAATGTATCAATCGGTTCCAAATAATAGTTCCTGTGACGGTTTTTACGTTATTGAATGATAACCTTATAATAAATAAATGTTAGTTTTCCAAGCATATATCAAAGCTAGTTTATATCCAAGTTCACCTGCTGATGTTCAATACCAGACCAGTATTACACCATTTGTAAATCGCTACATACGAACTATATATATATATAGTTTTACATGGGTAAGTGACAAAATACATAACTAGCAAAATTTATAATGTTGTCAACTATAATAACTACACTCAGAAAAATTAAACTTAGAAAATTGCTGTTTATAACACTCATTTGGCGACATCAAAACAAAATTCTAAAAATTACTGTTTATAATAGCATTTTACTAAAAGATAGAAGGAAACTTTGGTATGAAAAACTGTATTTTTACAAGGAAAAACAGTAATTTTTGGGTTTTTACTTTAATGTCTCCAAATTAGTATTATAAACAGCAATTTTCTACGTTTAATTTTTCTGAGTGTATATTCATTATGAATATAGATATACATTACAGGGTTATGTAGTTTGACAGTTATGTATTTTATCACTCACCCTTTTACATATATATATATATAATATATACTAAATACATACAGTTTTACAAATAAAAACTCTCAAATACCCTTACAATTGTAATTTATTAATTAATAATAAATGTCATTTGTAATTTAATCTTCCACATATATATTTAAATTTAATTAAAACCTAAATTGCTGTAAAATATTAATTGTTTTATTCTTCGTGTACGCTGCAAAATTTGTATTTGCAAATATCTTTTATGTTTAAATGTTAAGCTAAAATGCATATATCCACAATGGTACTCTAAAGTAATGCAGAAAAACAATAGTTTATGAGTGATACCTATATAATTGAGCAGATAATAATGCCCAATGATGCATGCTGCACTTGACTCCGCATAACACGTACACGTGATGCAAATGAATTTCTCATGATTGGGTCGACTGCATGATGAAACCACACAGATACAATCGCAAGAGAAGGATAAATGATGTAAAGGAAGGGTTTTAAAGGCGAATGTAAAAAACGGCGAATGAGCACTTCATATGAAACGGTGCGGAGTATCAAATATTTACTTTAGACGACACCATGATTTAGTCAACCACGCTTAGTCCTAATTCATTATAATTATGCATATTTTCTTCTTAAATTATTCTTCAATTTTCACTCTACACATTATGTATTCCTAGTCATTGATAGCCTTAGAATATACAGTTTGTTTTATATATAACGAATGCAAATATTTCAAAACGCTAAACTGGGGCTCCTTAAATTTGTAACAAATTGGTAAATTGTAGCTTAAATAACCGCGTATATTCCTCACCAGTTAGCGTCGTTGTTTTATCACAAAAACTGAAGTCACTTTTACTGAAGGATGATTACAGTTCACGTTATACGGAATATAAACTCTATTACACTGGAACACATATCCCTTGAAGAATCGTTTCACTTTATTACCTCTGTTCTTCAAATATGTATTTCTTTATCTAATCTATAAAATTTTTATGCAATTTTAAGAATAGAAGTAAATGTGATTATTGGAGATTTAATAGTATATATATATTCCATTTAAGTAGAATAAGTTATGAGCAGAATAATATTTAATGGAAACCTAATTTTTATTTTTTATAAATTTGTATTCAAAATTTATTTATTATTTCCCTGCGCTTACATGTATTCAAGCATTGTATTGCAATTAAATTTCAATACTTACCTTAGTAATCACCAAATCTATTTACTCATACATGTGTATACAATAAAAAATGGTAATTAGAGTATTACTCATAATTATAACTTATATTCTGTTGTTTTACAGTACCAGCGTTTGACCATTTCGATGAAGCGACGGAAAAATCGGATACTAAAGTAGATTATTTATTAAATGTTTTGTAAGTATACGAATTCTTATTTATGTATGTATCGTAATTATCCGTATAAATCAGTTTACGTGTAAACATCACTAACAAACCTTATTAACGGAGTTTAGTAATCGTTGTGTTTATTTTATAACAGAGTGGAAGATGGGCGAAGGCATCAGTTGAAGATTCTGAATAAGTTACACGAAAGCATTAACTCGCGCGTTTCCTGTAATCGGTAAGTAAATTGTATAATAACTATAATTCGTAACTGCAACTAGATTATTTTTGGTACGTTGGCTCTGTACAGAAGAAATTTTATGTCGATTCAAAAGATGAGACGTTTCGATTTAACAAGAATATCACGTTTATTTAACGCTTTATGATTTGTACTTTGTATATAAAGAGAAGTTGGTTACTTATGTGTAACCTCTATGGATATTTATTGCCAAGATTTAACGGATTATATAGCAATATAGTTATGGACAATTTATGGTATTATCTTGCTTTATAACGCTGATTCAACTTTATTAGGAATCTGTAAAATGTATTTTCAGTATATATTGTATATATAATAATAATAATTAAGTATTTTGTATGCCAGAACATTTATTCTATATTCGAAAATAGTCATGCATGCTCCATTATTCTTTGCGTAGTACATTATTGTTTTGATTGACTAGCACTGCCAAACATTCGGTGAGCATTACGTTACACTTTTCAATTAATTATTGAAGAAAGACAAGTGTTACCGTTCTGACTTTATATGGAAATTCTTAAATGAAATTTCACAAGTCATAAACGTTGTGCCTGATAGTTGTCATACAGATTCATCCGTATAGACATTCGTATAGATTTGTCATGCGATCGGCATTTTAGTTCTGTTAAAGCGTTTTAGAATGATATTCAACAAGCAAGTTACATTATCATTCCGAAATATATCAGTTTTGCTTGATAGTACTGCTATGATTTGTGCACTAAGAGATAAGGTTTCGAGTCTCTTAGTATTTAAAAATGTGTTTAGTTTGCGACAACAGATCCTGAAACGTACGCTTCATTATTAATTCCCAAATGCACCTCTTTATGCATAGGTTTATTATACAATGTTCGTTTTTAATCATGCATATTTATATAGCTTAATGATTAATGATATAGCTTAATTAAAAAAAATACAACGCGTGTAATACATGTTTCCAACAAGTGAAAATGTCTTCTTAATTACAGAAACAAATCAAATTGCGTTTCTTGAAATTTATTGATTTGATTAATGTTTTTGATAGTCGCTGATTTCCACGTTTACGTTTAACATACACTGAAAAAATAATATTACAAATTTGATCAAACTAGATAATAAAAGGAGGAAAAGTGAGCAAACATGTAAATAAACATTAGACGATATCATTGTTTTTATCATTTGTTTGTTAATATTTGGCATATTTTTAAAATTTTCTGACCGTAATTTATCATATTATTTACATTTTTCCCATTTTTCCTGTTTTATTATCTAGTCTGGTAAAGTTTGTAAGATTATTTTTTTCAGTGTATTACAAGCAAGAAAACATTGTCTGCGTACAAGCGATATTTAAAATGTATATAAATGTTTACTTCACTGCACGTTTAAAATAAAACGATGATACCGAGTTCGTTAAAACCCGTTTTTCGAATAAATTCAAAATAAGACCATTTTCTATCAATTGTCTGACTGGCTTATTGACAGTGTTGCGAAGAGGAACAAATGCGAATGGAAAACTCGCAGAGTAAATTGCTTTAATAGACGCACAAATTCAAAGTTTAGCTTGCACCGATATAAAGGTTTTATTTTCGCATTACTGTCGCACAATTGATATTAAATGTTACACATTTTAAGACGTCGTTTCTGCGGCGCAAAGATGTTCTGTAAATATCCCGCGAAATATGATTTCAAAACTGTTATCGAAGACTGCGTCGTTCGATCGAGGCGCGCGCGTATACAGTGGAGAAAATGAAATTGACTGTAGTTATACAAGCGTAAAGTTCGACTTTGCGTCGCAAGAGATTTCGCCATTTCATCAATCATACATTTATTTTTCATCCACCTCTCGAGTTTGTGAAATTAAATCAATGAAATTAAAACAAAAGCAAACGCAATGTTATTTCTTTTGATAATATAAATTTATTCAGAGATCGATTTCCATTGCGCCTCGGTAATAAAAGACCGCCCGAGCATCCGATCGAGAGACTATTTCTAAATGGAAGGAGCGTTGCTTCTGCTTCTTCTTCGTGTCGGTTCGGGCTGGTTTATAAGGAGCGAGTCTAGCGAGATGCAAAATTGCTTGGGCAAAAGAGCGTCGCCGTTTTTAGAGGACCGTTCAGTTTCCGCGAGTGTCTGCTGGCAAAATGCGTGGGTGCGCGCGTCGCCCGACGACTTGTACATAATTATGGACTGCGCGAGACTAAGAAGGGAAATTATGTATCCGGAAGACGCAAGAAGAGTTACGCGCCGAATGAAGAAGGAGCGAGCGCGACCGAGCGAGACGGTGCGACATACGGGGCGCTCGGCCAAATATACGCGGTGCGTCAGCGTCGCGGCTCGCGGCGTCGCGTCCTCCCTGCCTGCCGGCCAAATATCCGCTGGCGCCTCGTTTGAGGTCAACGTCATCGTTTCCTGAGCAGTCAACTCACCGGCCATCCTGATCTTGCACCTTTTTCACGATCTTTTCAACGACTCGGCGCATTTGAGCCCGGCGATTTATGGGCCGGCTTTCGAACCCAATCAGTCTTACTTATCTCGCTCGACCGCTTTCCGTGTCTGTTTCGTCAAGTTTTGCATCCCATAAGTTGATAACGCCATGATGTTCGGTCGGGTTGTCGCTTTAACGACGTTCAGACGTTCGAATCCCGCAATAGAAAATTCGGCAAGTTTCATTGCTAATTAAAAGTTTGGGTTCTTCAACTGTGGGATAATATGTACCAAATATATACCATTCTCTGACAATTCTTGCTCACTTAATTATATATTTATATATACACGGAGACAAACATTATGAATCTGACAAATTTTACCATAAAATATGGTGCAACTAGTCTGTTTTCGTAATATTTTTGTTTATAAATTCCATTAAATTCTGAGAAACATATTCTTATGCTTGCCTTTTAAAGTATAGTAAACTGTTACTATATTTTTTTTCCGTGCGCACACAAAAAGGACATTTGAGTTACACAAATTGATGAAACACTGCAAATGTTTAAATTAGATCCGACCAATTGTACGAATTTATTGCCAAACCAAGTCCTCCTGTTACGTATAAGAAATTCTAATGCAATAAACTAAAATATATATTCTTTGATTACGTTTATAACTATATCCACTGCAATACCCCGATCGTTTCTGAATACTCGCGTATTTATTTCTCGCTCCGATCGCTTAAATTGCGCCAAATCATAATATATCGTATAATGTCTATCTTCTGTCCGACGACACCACCATTCGATCAAATGTACAATTATTTTTATATTAAAACCTATTTATACGCCCGCCCGAGCAGAAAAGTACAGCCAACGCGCATCGCAACTGTAAGACGCGCGCGCGCGCGGATTAAAAACGCCGAATGTGTTCGGCAATGGCAAACGAAACAAAACGCCGCGACGCTTTGAACGGACGCGAAATTGGAATCTGAATTTAACCATCGGAGGCCCGTAAATAAACCAACTACCGAAAAGCACGAGCGCAGCGAAACGCTGCGTTCGTTATTACATAAACGATTTGAATATCATTTCCACAAATTAATATCCGTTTATTTGGATAGCGCGCGGTGCTTCATAATGGCAACGCGCGCGCGCGAAATTTGTCTTGGGACGCGAACCAAAAGAGCGTTCCTTGGGACCTTTGAAGACACCTATTTGCCGCGTAATGAAACGTCTGTTTTGTCAACCGCGCTTGCTTTTGCGCGGTCTCCGATTACACGGGTACAAAGTGCGCGAATTAATCGCTTACTGGGTTACGCGCGCGAACAAAGTCGGTCCGCGCGCGGCGCTCGTCGGCGTCTGGAGTTATCGCGACCGGGCAAACAAACAAACGCGACGGTCGGCGTTCAATTTTATGGGGTTATTTTGGATCGAGCAGACGCAGCCGCGCGACCCGAACTTGTCGCAAAAAAAAAAGTTGGTCAAACCGGTGCACGCGCGTCTGCCGGCGTTATTTTTATGAAACCTTGAGTTGCTTATTTTCACGCGCGAAATCCGAAGAATTTCGCCGGGGGTCGAATTAAAATGTCCACGGACAACTCCCGGCGTCGTCGCGTCCATTTCTCTTCACCTTCGTCGTCGCGGTCTAGACTCATTGCAGACGTTACCTAAGATTTAGATTAAATTTAGCGGTATTTTGTTTCGTCTGCTCCGGTTGTTCGCTATCGGTTCACGGAACTTGCTTGCCCTGGATTTTCAGACGCTACTCCGGCCGCGCATTTTCAACAGTATTTTGCGCGCATTTGCGCCTCGTGGACGATTGTTCGCGGACGAAATAGGCGTCGCTAAATCGCGCTCGTCTTTTTCAAAAATTCGAACGCGCGCGCCAGCCTGCACCGCCGTACCAATTATAAAAGACGAGACTTATTACTCGAAGACGCCACTCACGCTCCGTCGAAATGCTCAACCGTCGTTGCAAACTTAAATACAAACTTTTGTGACCCTTGTTTTTGTAGCAAAAGTCATCAAAGGCCGCCACGGAACTGTCAAACGTTGTATCTTTCTAATTAGAAATTGTTTATCGCTTTATTCGTATCTGTCGGTGTTTCTATTTCGGATTGCACGTGACGTGCATGAATAACAATTAACTTATGCTAATTCCGTTGTATTGTTTTTGTCAATGTTTACGTATTATTGATTCAATAAAGGCTCGCGCTGCGTTTGGATGCAGAAATAAAAAGTTATAAGCCGGGGATGTATTTTTAAAAACCTATTTTTAACACTGTCTATTTGTAGACTGAAATCGTGATTATATGTACATAAATAACGAATTAATTCTATTGTTACTTATAAAGTCGGCAATTATTATAATAACAGTCAAAACATCCAACTTCTTATGCAATGTATATATACTTTGTACGAATTTCCATACCCTGAAAACATTGCACTATAATTACGCGTTAATAAGTAATATGTTATAAATGTTGATTGAGAGTTATTTTAACTCGCTTGCGCAACTATATGAATGCTAAATATATCATAACTTAATGTGTATTCTGATTTTTTTTTCACACACAATAAAAATTTTCGAACTATAGCGCCCGGCTATTCTTTATAAAACGTTTATCGACCGAATTACTTGCCAGACCAATTGGTTATACTTTATGGTTATTTCAATGGTCGCGGTTTGCTTGTTATACATACATACATACATAAACATTTATCATTATTATTATTATTATTATTATTATTATTATTAATATACGTATTGTATTAAAATTTCAATGTTCATCTACGAATTTAAAATTTAATTAAAAGAAGCGAATAAACATTTATTTTACTACGAAGTGAGTCATGTGTATTTAATGTTTTAATAGCTGGAATATATATATATTGATTAACTGAATGCGCGAAGAAAAATAGGAATGTTAATTTTATTGCAGTTGCGCGAAAATCTGCTTGCAACGGACTTAAAACTTTTCCCGTCGTTTATAAAAAAAAATTGGTAGTTAATATGAAAGTTTAACAATAACTAGAACAAAGGTCAAGGAGCAGAACCATTTTTCTCATAAAATATTTTCCCTTCTTTCAATTTATTCTTTTGTATTTGATAAATACTACTTCGTATTGTTTATTTTCGCTGAATCAAGGTGAGTTTTGTATTACGGTTCCATTTGAAAAGTTTTAAATATATAACCAATACACTATGTATAGAATGTTAATTCCAGCAATACTGTATTGCCTTTTTTATATACCAGCATTATTATTATAATGGCACATTTATTATAATCGAAATGATATTGTTATTTTATATAATAGAAGCCGACTCGACGCCTTTTTTGATGTTATTATTTTAAAATTTACCTTGATAAAAATCGTTTTTTTTTCTCTCTCTCTCTCACTCTCTCTCTCTCCTCTCTTGAATCAATGTTAGCCACCAACGAAATTGTAATCTGCTAACAAGACAAGTAGGAAAGATTATTACTCTAATAACAATACCAAATCTGTAACAAAAATGTAACCAAGGCAATGATACTCAACACATGTTCATTTTGTTTGTAATTTCATGATATTGCGATATTAGTTGCGTTTTTTAATTTGCATAATGTGATTTCTAAAATATAAACATTGCATAGGTTTGTGTATTCTTTTCTTCACACCTTTAACCAGCAAATGATTCGATCACGGAACCTCGATTTCTGTTATTTCTGATTATATTAAAATTTACGGATTGAAGAAAATTGCAGTTGACTTATGTCAATGACCAAACCGATTATATTTTGTTACAACGCAATCATTAGGTTTTTCTTGATTTCGCAGATATATTTTTAACGCGGTGTTTATATAAATTTATTAAACAACCCTAGTAGAAATTCGTCTAGTATCTTGTGAGTTACTAGAGAATTTGTATATAAAATTTCTAGTAACTTGCGAGTTACTTGAAAAATTTCTACTTGGGAACATTCACGCATATAACGTATGCGTGTGCGTATGTAATTAAAGTTGACTGGCGCAAATTTGATTTTAAGCAAATAAAGGCATTATTGTAGGCGTTTGCTATTTGAACCGCGAGTGGTTTGTTTATAATTTGCAATAATAAATAATGCACGGATGTTAAGACACGATGTAATGAGCGTTATAACTGTGGTATGTTATTATTTACTACGGCGTGTATTTGAATCTTTTATGCGCAACATTTAATCCCCGGGAACATCCTTGTATGAGATATTGAATTTATTATTGAATTTATTAGCGTGTTCACGCATCAATATAAAATAATCATAATAATTTTGATGTCCTACTTCAAAATTAAGCCAGCATATTGGCATTATACTTCGAATAATCAAAATACTCTTTCACGGGCGTAATTTTATTAACGAAAGAGTAATAATTGCTCAGAATACAATTTATAGACCTATATATTTACAACCACAAAACTGCAGTTTGACGCGTTTTAAGTCTTCAAAGCTTAAACACTTTTTTAATACGTACAGTCACAATTCCGTGTTATTACGATTTTTATCATTTTTTTCGTGTACTTAAAGTCAAATTAATATAAAAGCTCATATATATATGTGGGAAAATGGGATCATGAGTGGAGACGCGCGGTGGATTAGTTGTTTTGATAGCGAGAGGTATTTTGAAAAACAGAGATAAGTGGGTCGCGATCGAAGAAGGACTAATTTTTGATTAGACCAATTGTAAAGATAATTCATTTTGCTGTGAAAATATATAAAGTTCCTATTTATCAAGTGTTCTTCTATTTTTTTTTATTTAAATAAGACTATATATATAAACATATCATAACTTGTGTATTTTTATTTTTATAAACCAAATGTCGAATAATAAATCGCATTCATCTTAACCGAATATTATTGTTTCGTTGCAATTAAAATCACGAAACGCAAAATAATGGGAATAAATTTGATTAACAAATAATGACACGCGGCACAATTGTTTTGCAAGCCGCGAAATTTAGATCCCAGTAATAATATGAATCGTTCGAAACCGTCACGTTCAACGACATAATAGTTAAATAAAAGATCCACCCGACGAGATTAAAGTGCAAAGTTTATTTTTAAGTCGAGGCACAACTAAGTTGATAATAAGAATATATCGCTATATAAAAACGTGATTCCTCTCCTTAATCATGTTTTCATTGTTCATTGCACTAAATTACGAATTGATATGACCGCTCGGTTGTCGACTCGACGACGAAACACGGTTTATGATATTCAAAGGAAACACCAAATTAGCGAGCATTTTAGAGCCTTACGAATGACAAGCGGCAATCCGTAATTTAATATTTGTTGACGTGACGGCGCATCTCGTCGACTTAATAGCAGCGCGGGGATTTATTGTCAAGTCTGCGCAAACATAATTGTTCTTTTAATTCGATAACCCAGATTTGGATGTTAGCGCGATCCTAAAGCGGTTAGACGAATTCGATGGTTATATATGTGCGTATATATATATATATATATATATATATATATAGATCTATAGAGTCCCGAAGTTAATGCCTTGGTAGGCTTCACGTCAGTTCGCAAGTTATACCCAAGTTAGAAAAGAAAGTTGCAATTTAGGAAAAGCTTAGACCAAAGCCTTCATGGACGAGCACGCGCGCTCTCTCCAGAATCTAATAGTAACTGATGCACTTCACGGCTCCGAGTTTGCGAAGTTTGCCGCGCGCAGACATCGTTTGAAGTTTGCAGTTGACACACAAATCTATATCGGGGAAGCGGGAGGGGGGTGGTGCTTTGTAATTCACAAAAGCGAGCTCGGCAAATTTGTATGGGAAAAGCGACGGAAGAGTCGGAACTTGCGGCGCGAGCTAATAAGAAGAAGAAACGCGTTTGTGTGAAAACGCGAAAGACACTGGTGTCGTACCAATTACGGCAATTCATTGTCCGCTTGATTTATGTTCCACGTCACTTTTCTTCCCGGGGAATTTATCACCGCTGTTACTTTCATTTTACCGATTATGGCGCGAACCCGAATTCGAGGTATCAATTTCCTTTCTTGGAACTAACTTAACGTCACTTGTTTGTCTTTCCTCGTTATCTTTGACGTCAAAGAAAATCGACGAAAAATTGCGTAAAGCCTGCGGTTGCGCGCTCGCTGTCAGTTGACTTTGTGTGTGTGTGTGTGACATATATATATATATATATATATATTTATAAATGCATTTCGGCGAAATTATTGATGCGTTTTTGTCGCCGCCGAGATCACTATCGCGCGCCGCGTTTTTGCACAACTCTCATCGAAAGTAAGGTTTATTAATAGCGGTCTAATTTTGATAGATGTTTATCTTAACGGTTGTATTTTATTTGCAGAGTATCTATTTCGTATAATCGCTTTTGTGGCTACGCAGAAGTTGTTTCCATTCAAACAAACTTCAAACAATCCTTGTGATTTATAATAAAGTTATGACGTATTAAGCTTATCTGTGTGCTTTGCCAATCAGTCATTTTAAGGGTCACTAACGTGCAAAACTCCACCAACGACCATCGACAAAGCATTTCATTGGATAACGCTAACCGAAATTACGCAATCGCAATCGCGATCAAGATCAAGATCGCAGTCGCGTTTGCGTCATAAAAATGTAGTTAATTTAGGAGCCACCTGACAATTTTGCGGTATCGTGCATTTTGAAATGCGGAAATACGGATAGATAAGTTTGAAACTACATAACATTGCTGTAGCAAGATAACATGTTTTGTAAACGCCATGGCGATGAAAATATAGGCATTGTTTTATTCGATCCTTTTTCTTTTTGGACGTGATTTTAAAATTTGCTCTACAGGATAGGAAATAACTCGAAAAATACGTAAAGCAAAATATTTCTTAATCGTGGAACACAAGCTGAAAAACTTTTTTATAGATTGCATCAAATTTAAATGTTTCCGTTGACTTTCAATGTGATTCGCTTTGGAGACTGAATCAACTCGCATGCAATTTTCCGCGCTCTTAGTAAACAGTCTGTTTTTCGAAAAAGATATGGGAAAGGGTTCATCGTTGATTAGGTTTAATCGCAGTTGTGACAAATACCGTCTCAGGTAATCAGTACGATTCATGGAAAATAATTAAATCTAGAAAAATAACGTTATTTTCAGTGAGTAATAATTTAGCAAAGAAACTGTTTCTTGAAATGTTTTTTTTTTTCTCGCGATTATAATATTTCGATGGAAAATCTTCGACAAATAGATGATTCATTCCGACACTTATTAACGCTATCATAGTCACGCGTTGCGCATGTCGGTAATTGCAATAATTTAACATTTTTTTATAACGATAAGACGATTCATTGCGCTATCATGTTTCATGTAGTGCATTCGCGTGGGTCTAGACTTATGGAATGACAAGGCTTGTGTGCTCAAAATATTTCGCGTCATGCCGCGTCACAAGGAGTGCACGGGAATACCGCGCGATTATCACGAGGCATTCGATACGAGTAGTCATCCTCCGAAGACAAACATCGTTCTTGGTTGAATTTGTCTGATTTTCAAAATTACTTTACGATGTGTAGCCGGCGTTCACTGCCATTGTTTACGCGGGAAAAATATTCAAACAATAATATAAATTGAAAAGTGGAATTAAAAAATTATAGAAATTCCTAGAAATATAGCGATTTTTTTAAATATCCATAAATACACTGAAAAATAATCTTATAAATTTTACCGAACTAGATAATGACAGTATGAAAAGTGAGCAAAAATGTAAATAAACGTTGGAGGATATCATTGTTTTTATCATTTATTTGCCATGTTTTTAAATTTTTCTAACTATAATTTATCATATTATTTACATTTTTTACCTATTTTTCTACTGTTGTTTTCTAGTTTGGTCAAGAAGATTATTTTTTTGAGTGTAGCATTTTTTTGTTACGACGTACAATAATTTTCATCTTATATTTACTATAAATTTGGTAATTTAATCAATATTTTGTTTTTAGTGTGTATTAATGGTTATATGGGAAGTTACAATATAAATAATTATAAAAGTAAAATTTAAATAATAAAAATAAATAGCACTGCTAAATAAAACTACTGCTTCTCAAAACATAATGAAATTTTATTGTAAAATATAACAAGTCTCATATATAAATAATTAATTTAAAACAGTATAATTACATATATAATTATATTAATATTATCTATATTGACAATGAAAATGTACTATTTTCATAACATTTTTAAATGTACCTCTCACATTTACTATCCATTTTGTTAATGTTTTTAATAGAAATTTTAACAAATATATATATAAACGAACTATAATACTTTCATCTTTCATTTTTATGCTACATTCAATCTGCGCATTTTAAGAATGACACTTTTGCAGAATTATATTTGCAGTGTCAATTGCGTTTTAACATGGCCCTTTGTTGCCTAAAAATTATAGCGATATATAAATTTTCATCGTTTAATGTTGTTCATTTGATATCATCAATATAACATACAAATATCCTAAACCATTACTGAGATCAGCACGCTTAATTTTCCAAATTCGTCTACTTGTCAAACAATGTTTGATATGCGGTTATATTTAAGTAGGTAATAATGCGACTTTTCTGTTTCCCCGTTTAACGCGTATTGTCCTCGTGTTACTAAATTTTCATAATACAAGGTTTGTTTTACGAGATAAGTTTTCTTTATATCATTATAAGTATGCCGTTGTGTAGCAATGTCAACATCATTTGACGTCACGATTTACGTCTCTGCGGATTCCAGTCCGACAAGGTTTAAAAATGATTTTGTGTTAACACGAAATGAAAACAACAAAATGGAGCACAATTCGAACACAAACATTAATAGATTTTAATATCGCAACGAGTCTATTTATTCGATGTGACGAACCGGGGTAGTGACGTCATTCTTAAACGTGTAATCATACAAGGTGTGGAGTTATGCTATAACTTTTAGGCGTAAGTGAAAAATTACGCTTGTAAATTATGGTTGCTTTACAGACGTAGGTATTTGTTAAATTTAATTGCGACTGTTGTTAACGGTGTATAAATAAAATAAATTCAAGAATATCAAACTAATCCACAATGATTTAACGAAATTATTATTAATTATATATATAATAATAATAACACGCAAACGGGAACATCCAGAAAGTCGCTTATGTTATTTATAACTCGAAGATACGACGAACAAATAATAAATCTGTAGGTTGAAATTATATTCGTTTGAGCGCTAAATCAATTTTTATTATACTACCAAGGGAAATGTTTTGTCCTTGCAAGTGTCCGAAAGGGGATTTTTTTTCCCTACTATACTTATGTACTTTTTCTACCAGTCGTCATTTCAACTTCAACGAGTTGATGACTTGATTCGCTCGCACTGATATTTTTATACCGAGTCGCAATGATTAGATCCGGTAAGAACTGAAATATAATCAAACTTCAAACACGCATTATATTATAAACTAAATTGCCTTGGTCGAATTTATATACATATATCACAATGTTATCAAAATATCATTTATAAATGTAATATTGATTTCTGTTACAAAAGTTGTACCATACGTTTGAATTCTATATTCAAAACAAACGCCACTTTAATAATTTCACGTGCAATCAATATAATACATATTTCATTTATTAATGAATCGAGCCATCCTGACAACTAATACCGACACTAGTTCGCTTTGACGCATAACCACCGGAGTATATGGACTCAAATTCCGAGCTCGTCTAATGCGCGAAATATTACGATCGTTAAAGATCGATAATTCGGCGTGACGTAATTTTGGTTTGGCGCATTATTAAAAGTCGATTCGAATTTCATAAGCATAATTTGCGTTCGGTCGAGCGATGCGGAACAAAGATAAGGGCACGTCGTCTATATAGGTTTCGATGATTTCCAATGATTAACTGTTTCGAAAAGCAAAAAGAAAACGAAAAAAAAAACGGAAATAAGTACAAGCGGGTGGGTTCGGGCACGCGCCCTAAGTCGCGTAGCCATCTGTTCGTCGTGGCCGATGTGCCAGCATCGTGCGCGCACATTACTTCCAAGTCATCGTTCTCGGTTCGTTTCATGCGATTTTCTCGTTTCTTTTTCGCTCGTTGAAACCACCCGTATTTCCCAATCGTTAACTCGCAACGGTTTTATGCGCAATTCCAACAATCCGATCTTATTCTTTTATACGTAAACACACTTTTAATCTAACATTTCCCTCCGCCTCGACGTGGCGTTTATTTTCGGGACTGCATTATCGAGCGTTTTTGCGAATAATTGATTGAAAAGTATCTGTCGGTCGGTAGAATCGCCTCGAACGGAATACTCGGATATAAATAGGCAAACTATTCTGATAGATACTTTTCTAAAACGATCGTGACACGCGCGTTCGAATTGCGCCGCGAGCAAACGAGCCGAAACTCGAATAAATTTGTTTTGTTATCTAATTTTCGCGACGTTTACGCAAAAGCCTATTTTTTTTTCGCCTTCGCTAAATTATTATTGCCACGCCGTAGAATGTGTCTTATCCGTTATAATTCAATGTTATGTTATCGCGGGCGATAACGCCGCTGCACAATTTTGATAAATGCGTTGTGATTACTTGACGCGCGGTGCAATACTTTTTTTTCCCCCGAGCACCGCGCGTCGATCGCGCGCGCGGGCGCGTTTTTATCGCTCGCACGGGAGCGGAGCGTCTTTCCGTTCTTCTAATTTACAGCCCTCGCGCAACAAAACGTTCCAACTTTGCGTCAAACACATCAACGTGTTAACCGTCAATGGCTACAATTAAAAAGCCAGTTTAACACTATCGCTCCGTGCGAAATGCCATTGTTGCTGCGAACGCTTATGACGCGTCACAATTATCTGATAAAATCGTTACTTTTATACAAACATAATCGGTTGGGCCGATTCGTTTGCCTTGCCGGGACGCACGTTTCGCGTAACTTTAAACATGTTTATTATTATTATTTTCATTTGAAGCAAGTCAAAAGTTACTTGATATTTGCTTAGTTGATGCAAGTCAATTAGTCAATTAGATGTCAATCGAATAAAACACAACATTACGTGTAAACAAATTATGATATTTCATTTTGTAAAGTTATGTTTTTTAAGAATGTAAAAATGTACACTCTAAGAACAGTCATGTTATGAGAATCGGAATCATGCTATGAGAGCATGAAAATCAGTTTGATATTTGCTCAGTATGATTTCATGCTATGAGAGAATGAAAATATTTCTGTTATGTTTTATTTTGTAAAAAAGTAACATAACCTAC
>JABFQC010001760.1:0-18056 GCA_022817085.1 Psilanteris sp. ZL-2020
GTATTAATGTTAGCGTGGATAGGAAATGGACACATGCGATAGTATAATAGAAATGCTGTTTTTGAAAGAACATTTTTTGAACGGACGAAAAGCTAGAATATTAATCTACAAATAAATCGAATTATTTTATGTATTAATAAGTACAAATTTCTCGCAAAAATAAATGAAACATTATGATTAATCATCATACCCTGCATATTATGCATTTTTATATTTATTATTTAGATATAAATTTCTATTTTTTAATTCTTTCATTTACCTGGTCATACATTTAAATTAATATTCATCATGATTACTAAATTAAATTTGTTTGCTTTTCTCTTAATTTTCTAGTTATTTTTGTTGTTGTTTATTTTTTTAAGAAAATGTCAATCGTCAACCTTGTGATAATCAAGTCAAATATCATTTTATGTTAATTAAAAGATAAAAATGCATTAACTTTGTTGCTTTAATCAATCATACAACCGTTCTCACGAACTCAACCTTAAAGCGACATCGGCGTCGTTGGGGTTCGGTGCACCCCCCTCCTTTGCCAGGGTTAATACCCCCCATTTATAAAACGAATCAATTACAACATATCGTACGTCGAGACGCTATTTACAATGACGATGACCGATGGTGATTACTTGCGTATGTGGCGTCCTAACGCCATGGCGCTGTGGTATATATGCAGAGAGCCCCGTGCATTGGCGGCATGCCAAACATGACTCATCGACTTCAGGAAACCTCCGCAGCTTTAGTTCGCTTTCAAACTCCGGACGATTCGTACTTGTACCATAGGACACAATCGTTTAGTGACGTGAAGCATCAGTTCAAGTGTTTCTTGTCAATAAAATAATCATTACACTTACAGATTGCAAAATGGCCATCATTCATTCTGGTAATTTTGAGTTGACGTCTACTTCCTTATTATTTTATTATTCGCCAATAATAAAATTCGAAGTTTCGTTTACTTCATCCCTTGCGCAAGTAAAATAATAAATATACAAACTTAACGTCATTTTTCAAATGTCCATTTAATTATATCTACTTTATATAAGGGTAAAACAAAAAATCATGTTTAATATCAACCTTATATTCAATTCGACAAATACGTTTGGATAAAATTGACAGGATGAAAAATTGGAATCAAATGTAACTAAGCTTTAAGTTATCGACAATAATTAGAACAACAAACAATTATTCCATTATTAATTTGTTCTTCGCTATATTTATTTGTAACTTTTTACATAAGTATATGTATCGTTCATCGTTGCATGTAATTAATTCCATTTGATGTCACTGTTTTTGTGAACGTAGCTATTAATATTGTGTGCAATATGATTTTTGCGTTACGCGAAAGATAAATTCAAATAGGAAAATGAAGCAGAATGAAAGGGAGTGAGACAGTAAAAGTGAGATAAGGACAGAGTGAAAGATAGAGAGAGAGAAATAAATGTCAATGACATGTTGAGGAGGAATAGCCTGTACCTATAAACGGGGAAAAAGACAGATTATACTATTCGGTATTGATTTTCCTCTCAACTCCCCTTGACAGTATATTCCATCCAGTAAACCACGAGCGCAGCTAACATCGATTTTTGACAGCTGCTATGTAAAGGGGTGCTCGTGTTTGTATTTCAATAAACCATGTGAAAGCGGTGTCCTGTGCCAAACCAATGATTATGCAATGAAAAATACAAAAGAGAGCCAACAAATAAATTATTTAATGTACAACAAACTTTACTTAATTGAATTATTATTACTATTGTTATATTTGATAACATGTCACGACAAAGAATCTGTTCCTGTTTTAAATTTTTCGTACCTGATCATAAATTTACAGTTGTACAATAAAAATAAAAAACGTAATATTTAATTGATTTGTCAAATGAACAGAATGATTTATTTTGCATAAAAAATTCGATTTGATTTTGTGTACATTCATAGATTTACATTGTTTATGTCTGAATTATTATGCAATTTGACAATTAAATCCGATATGATTGTAATTTCTTCATATTTATGATTTCAGGTTCGGATGATGGAGGAGCGGCTAGTGAAAGGTGAATATTGCCTTAACACTTCCGCCGTCGGTTCTCCACCGCACTCTCTACCGTCCACTTCTAGTACACAAAATGACAAAATTGAAGACGTGCATTGTGCTTGCATATCTAAATTAGAAACTCAAGTCGAAGAACAGGTATGATTATTTCATGTGAACACGTTGCTGATTATGGTGGTTAAAACTGGCTAGACTGAAAATCGCTGAAATTAATTTCAAATCAGTAAACAATTTATTATTGTATTCATAATAAAATTTGAATATATATAAATTAGAATATTTATAATGAAACTAGAAATATATGTGCACTGAGTAAATCAGATCATACCATAAACTATATATAATATTTTATAGCGTTTATTATTTCATATATTTTTTAATTTTATTACTTTAACCTACTAAAGTTTAGTAGTACTAACATTTTTAGTACTTGTTAGTAGTACTAAACTGCACACGTTTTTAGTAAAGTATCCAGGAAATTTAACAATAAATACGCCAGACATGTCTATTTTTTATATATTTTTTATACGTTTCATTCTACACGAAGAAAAATAATCTATAAAAATTTACTATAAATTAAAACAAATCTACCTTACACTGTGAAAACTTACAATTTGTCTCACAAATTATAGTAAAAATGTACCATAAACAAGAGGGGAATATTTATTGATAACTATAACTATAATTGATAAGGCAAATTGAAAGTTTTCACAGTATAAGGTGCATTTCTTTAATTTTACAGTAAATGTCCTAAATATTTTTCTCAGTATACTAAAGCAACCACACAAGTGTACTTTAGTTGGATCAATCACTGGGTGTTCAATGTACCATCCAATCGTACAATATAATTTTCTCGGTGTCTAAAATTGTATTCAAATTGATTATAAACAATTATAAAAGATTCCTTTAAAAAGAACTATAAATTTCAATACGGCATTGCTTCCACAGAGGCAATTAAGACTTCACGACGCGCGACAAGTTGAAGCTAAAGCTGCTCGAATAAAAGAGTGGGTCACGAATAAGTTGCGCGAATTGGAACAACAGAATCAACACCTGCGTGAACAAAACGTCAAGTGCAATCAACAATTAGAACTCCTTCGAAACCATATCACCAATATTGGACTCCGACCACCGGTGAATACAATTATAAACATTTAAATACATAATATTTATAAACAATTAAAATATAAAATTAGCTTGAAAAATAAACATAATTACTAAACCTTTAACATAAATATATGATCTGTACTTTTGTAATAATAATAATAAAATTTAGATACCGACGAGAGCCTCGTTGACTTTGGAAGTCGATTCTTCGTTACGCAGAAGATCGGAGAGTCTTGAAAACACACCGCAGGTGATCCCAGAAAGCACACAAACTTCTGCAGAACCACAAACGAGCACGCGACATAGAAGACACTTATCAGCCTGTGGCACCATTCAACAAGGATCTACGACGTCAAATATGGATTCCAGGTATTATAATTATTTATTTTTCTTATCTTATAATTCTAGTGTACCTTTCACTTTATAGAATGAAGAATTATGTCATATTAAAATATGCATTTTTTTTTGTTTTATACTATCGCTTATATCGGTTATGCAAAATGAATGTAAAAGTAATCAAATAAAAAAGAAAAAGAAGAAGAAAACCAAACTTATTTGTAATTTTTTATTGCAGTTTATTATCAGAAGAATTAGCTGCGGCGGTGGAAAATTTGGTGATGCTACCGAGTATACCGGGTGCACCAGAAACAAATCGTGACAGCGACAGTTCTGAAGCGCTTCACGATTACGCCGAAATTTATACGCCGAGTCGTGAAGGAGTTAATTGGACTCAAGACAATGGAACAAATGAAGGGCCCAAACCCCCGACACCACCGTTGCATAGATTTCCAAGTTGGGAAGCTAAAATATATCAAGTAATATATTTTATTTATACACGAAAATGTATAATTTTATGAAAATATTTTTTTGTGTTTCTTTTGTTAATTTCTCTTTTTTTTAATTTTTGAACATTTTTATTATACTTACTTTTATTGTTCCACACTATTCGTACTCATGCATATTGCATATTTACATCAAGTAAATTTCAATATACAATGCCTATTGAAAATGCGGTAATCTATTTTGTAACTACAGTTTCTTAAATTATTCATTAGGTTGCTGATGGCGGTCTCGGTATTGGCCCATCCACGAACGATGAATCTGCACCATCAACAACCACAAACACCAGTTCATCTAAACATTCCCAAGCAACAGGTCACAATCTCACTGCTCATAATTCGCAAGGTTACTGTGACTTTTCAGTTCCAGTTTATGCAACAGTTAAAGGTTAAAATTCATATATATTGCAAATATGGTTATTTAGTTAATACAAAATTTAAATTGCTCTAACATACAAATGTTTTTAGGGAGAGCTAGTCAAATCAGATCTATGCCCTTTGGAGATAGTTCTGACGACAGTTCAGATGGTGAAGACCATCAGAATCATACGGAAACGAATACACGAATTACAAATAGTTCTTCAGATAACACAGATTCTTCTTTGGGTAGCGGAAGTAGTCCTTCAAAAAGCGTCAAAACTACAAGTAGCCTAAGTCCAGCTAAAAGAAGTTCTAGCGAATCCCCAAGTAAAGGTGTTAAACGAGGTATGAATTTTTTTATGAATTAATTACATTTTTAGAGACAAATATTTATTATTTATATACATATAAACACTGTATCCGGTAATTTTGAATGACGAGGTATATTGCAAAAGCGTAAAATGTGTGCAAAATTATTATTTCATATATATATTTTGGGTTTATTAACATAATATGCAAGAACATGCCTCAACAATTGCTAATAAAACGGAGCGTTTGAATATTCACCACTATAACAAAACCCTAGATCCTTACTAATTTTATAGATGAACTTTATTCGATTTTTAAAAGAGATTTGGGTGGCGAAACCATATCACATCCCAGCCAACAACGGGGAAGTACTAAGTACTTTGTTTCTGGGCTCTGTCTCACTTTTTGTCACAAATTTGAATCACAAAATTCGTATTTAGAACGCCCTAAAGTGGATGATATTAATACACTCCGGAGGGTACATATATACATATATACATACATATATACATACATATCTGTACATTCGTTTATATGGACAAATCTACATTATTTTTCCAAAGAATAATGTTTAATTTGAAACCATCTATTATCACAAAAACCTCAAGTCCAATCGTGAATATATATATATATATATATATATATATGTGTGTGTGTGTGTGTGTGTGTAGAAGTGATAGGGTACCCAAAATGTTTTAGTTTCCCCATTTTATTTAGATACGTCTTTAGAGTCTGGACTCTCGGAAGACTACGCCATACCACCAGATGCTCTCAGCTCAACATCCTTAGAATCTAGTATGCCTAGCCTTTTATTACGGGTATCTGGAGAGAGTCCAAAACGACAAGAATCTCTTGAAAAAGCTGGTCATTTGGCTAAACTCGGTGGTAAACTTAAAACCTGGCGAAAATGTTGGTTTGTTCTTAAAAATGGCGTACTCTGTTATTGGAAAAGTCAAAATGATGTGAACCGCAAACCTGAAGGGCAAATTACTTTAGATGAAGTTTGCAGGTTAGTATTTTAGTGCAATATATAATATAATTTCATTTTTATAATACAAATTAACATAATTTAACATAATTTTACAGAATAAATCGAGCAGAAGGAGCTGCTACTTTTGAAATTTCAACTGGAAAGAAAACCTATTATTTAACTGCTGATTGCATCGCAACAATGGAAGACTGGATACGTGTATTACAAAATGTTCAGAGACGAAATGCAACGAAAATATTACTTAGTAAAGAAGACAATAAACCGACTATACAAGGTTGGTTAACAAAAGTAAAAAATGGTCACGCCAAAAAATGTTGGTGCGTTCTTATTGGAAAAATGTTTCTCTACTTCAAATGCCCCAACGACACTGTAAGTAAATTTGAGAAGATTTATATTTATAATCCCAACATTATAGTAACATAACAAATGTATTCAGAATCCTATTGGACAAATTAACATGAGAGATGCTCGAGTAGAGGAAGTTGAGCATGTATCTGACAGCGACAGTGAAGAACGAGACACTGAATGTCCTCATGAAAGAACAATTGGAATTTTTCCAACACATCAAGGCCCAACATATCTTTTAATGCCACATAAACAAGATAAAGATAACTGGTTGTACCATTTAACAGTTGTATCTGGTGGAGGTCCGAATGCTGGTAAGATAATATGACTCATATTTTTAGAATAAACTTTAGAACAATCTGATCATATTATTATAAATTATTTGTAATATTCATAGGTACACAATATGAACAATTAGTACAAAGACTGATGGAAACTGATGGAGATCCGAGCTGTGTACTTTGGAGACACCCATTATTATTACATACAAAAGAAAATATCACAAGCCCTCTAACTAGTCTAACATCCGAGGCACTTCAAAGCGAGGCTATAAAATTATTCAAAGTAAGTGTTATTATGTTTAATTTAACCATGATTTTAATTAGACAATTTTTAATATAATTATAAAATTATAAATATTAATCAGATTTTAATATGGAATAGATGACCTTCTAAATGTATTTAAAATGATTATTACTTTTAGGCCTGCCAATTATTTATGTCTGTAGCTGTGGAACAAGCTGGCATCGATTATCACGTGGTACTAGCTCAAAATGCATTACAGCAGTGTCTGGATCAACCGGAACTGCAGTCAGAATTTATTTGTGCACTAGTCAAACAGACTAGTCGTCACACACAACAGCGTTTGGGCGTACAGGTAAAAAAGGCCGCCAAACTTGTGTCGCTGAGTACTGCGCGCGTTGTAAGTCCTGCTTATTGTTTAACAAACACTCTTTACCAATATGCCATTTTTCTATTAAAATGATCAAAATTACATCATGCAGTGATCATTTTGTTTTATTATAATCAAAACAAGCAATCATGATTGATTTTGATATCTCTAAATTGAAAAATTCAGTTTAAACGAAATCATCAACAAATAATATGGCATATTGAATATACTTGGTCAAGTATTGAAGAATATTGTTTATTAAACATTCTTTAAACGTATTCTCTACTAACAAGTTTCTTTGAATCTTTTTGATGAACTAATACTTGACAAAGTTTATATTTTAGTTA
Organism: Psilanteris sp. ZL-2020; assembly: GCA_022817085.1. Classification (NCBI taxonomy): domain Eukaryota; kingdom Metazoa; phylum Arthropoda; class Insecta; order Hymenoptera; family Scelionidae; genus Psilanteris; species Psilanteris sp. ZL-2020. The sequence goes on from JABFQC010001760.1 coordinate 7,235, forward strand.
TAAAATAACCACTCACAAAGCACATTCACTTTCATTTGCGCTTTTAGTGTGCAGCTTTCAAAATTAACTTCATAACATGCATGTCCGTATTTTTATTCACTATAATTTATCTATTTACCATAACATAAAACCTCACGGCATTCTAATATTCAATTAAAATTATCAATTTTTAATTGATTTATATAATCGATCACGTGTTCAACAAGTTTTTGTTTTATTAAAAATGCAACGAGGTTGTAAATATTATACTATTGTACAATTTAATACTTCTCCACATTTGTTTATGAATTTAATTATATAACAGAGAATTCATAAATTTCATTAAATCATATTCAGCACGGTCTATCTTTTGCACGATTCTAACAAAATTACATTATACCCCAAATTCAGCCCACCTTGCCCTTTAATTTCATTAAATGTTTTTCGACGAGAGATATTAATTAAAGTTCTCCTTCGAAGTGCGTTTAATGATATTTACACTTGCAGAATGGTATGTTGGTGTACATGACAGTTTCACACACACAGAGAACATGACAGTTTTAATTTTTATTTTCAGTTATTTCGACATGTTATCATTTCTACGTCTTCATTTATGTAACTTTATTACTTTAGTTATTATTTTATACCGACTACAATATCAAATATATAATCTGTGTTTGAATGCCGCTTAGATACTTAGATTTTCTGAATCAGGGTGTGTAAACTATTAATTTATTATTATTAATAATATTATTATAATCAATAGAAAATTTAATATTGGAATTTGATACGCATTTGATACTTACATAGTATACATTTATTTTATACAATTTTATACATTAATTTTAAACAAAATAAATTTATATCAATAAGTAAATATATACTCATAACATCGTCTACACACCCTGGAATTAAGCGATACCTTAGATGATCCATAGACTGAAAAAGCCATTCAAATAAAGACGAACAATCACGCCTCCTAAATATATTATATTATCTATAATTACAGAAGTTACCACCCGAGCTATTTTTGTGCTATTAAACATAGAATATATAAAATATTAAATTATAAATATAAAATTTTTAATATGCACAGAATTAGATTATTTATAATATAATTTGTTAAAAAAGGGTAAATACTTGAATCATAAAAAGCGAGGACTACGATTCGATGTAAATAGTCGTTTGGTAACTAAATTTCAGATAAGTTATAATTTTGTCCTGCGTCAAATTTTCACTGCTTAATTTTTTTTATCATGCGCTTATTTACTTAGTGACAGTACCTTCACATAGCTTTATACCTATCATTTGTATATTCTGACCAAATGTCACGGTATTTAAAGTACTTACTGAGTAGTTAATATTAATTATTATACCAACATTATAAATATATACCACAGTTCAAAGATTCGTTAAAACTAAAGATTAATATAAATTTAATTAAAAAATGTATTTACTAATTAACATTAAAACATTGATTTTCAGAATCTTTTATAAATATCTTATATTTATACAGTGAACTTTTTTTATTTTTTAAAAATTATTTTAAATATTATTATATATTAATAATATTATATATTATTAAAATTGTATACATGATTAAAAATACTCAGTGGTACATGATATTAGTAATTCTCCTTAAAAATTACCTTAAATCTACATCATGTTGAAATCATCCTTAGTAATTAACAGTAAGTTTGATCAATTCACATAATTATTCTTGATGCAATTGCTCATTACTAACAATTATAGATCATTTAATAAAATTAGTTTAAATATATACAGATTTAGAAAAGAATAAGATAATTTTTATAAAATATATACTTTTTAACATATTTATTTTATAATTTTATAATTAATAATAATTAATTAAGATAATTAATAGCTGAATCTTATTTTTAAAAGATACATACTTTAATGTTTAAGATAAATTAATATGCATTTATTATCTGTGAAATAAAATTATATTAAGTATATATACTTAATTTTTATTTTTCAAACGGAAAGAAAGTTGTATGTTTTAAAATGAATATATGCATTGTAAAGGAAGCGTAAAAATGGATTGTTATAAGTCAAATGTGTATAAAGAAAAATAAATTCGGGCAAGCTGGCTTTCGGTCTTAGTAGTATGCCAACATACCATTACAGCAACTCCTCCTCTGCGCCACGCAATCGCTCTTCACCTGCGATACGCAAAGCCCTACGGCAAATGGTGGTGCTGAGAACTCAGATGCACAATCAACGGCCTCAACTTCTCACAGTCCTACGCTCACACAGGGTCACTCAACATCGAACATATTAGACTGCAAAACCAATCCAGCTCAATACGTTCTCGTCCAAGGATGGCAATTGTTAGCACTGGCTGTTTCCCTATTTTTACCCAGGAATAATCGTCTTCTATGGTACCTAAAATTACATCTACAAAGGAACGCCGATACGAAGTAAGTATTCTATTTTTATATAATACTATAATATATAAAACTATATTTTTACTTTGCTGTAATATTTTTTTGGTTTTAACTACATCTTTCTCCAAATACTACGATTTCTTATCAATTTTAAATAATATTTGAAAACAAAACTAACAAAATAAAATATTAATAAGTAAATTATTAGTTATAAACTTTAACAAATTTTTTGATATAATATATACAAAAAAATTATAATCCTACAAATAATAAACATGAATGAATGCATTATAATTAAATATAGTTAATAATGTAGACATGAATATATATATATATATATATATACATATAGTAATTGTATACGTAAGAATTGTTAAATGGACAATCCTTAACATTAAAAGTATATTATATTTTCATATCACAAACAAATTTGATGTAGATAATTAATAAAATTAATTATTATATTTTAAAAAGTTTGTAGTTAAAATATTCCATTTTATGTCCCTGAAATTTAATATTTTACAATTCTTATATACTTTTAATAATATCATAATGTAATATATTATGATTAATTTTCATAGGACTGAGTGCGGTAAATATGCTGCGTATTGCGAACGTGCATTAGAACGAACATTACAGAATGGTGGGAGAGAAGTTAAGCCATCACGAATGGAAGTTCTTTCTATTTTACTAAAAAACCCTTATCATCATTCTTTACCTCACGCTATACCAGTGCATTTTCTAAATGGCATATACCAGGTTGTCAGTTTTGATGGTAGCACGACAATTGAAGAGTTTTTGAATACACTCAACCAAGAAATCGGATGCCGTGATGTTCACCAATCTGGATTTACGCTCTTTAGTGACGATCCTATTGAAAAAGATCTCGAACACTTCATTGATCTTCAAGCCAAAGTTATTATTAAAGAACAGCATTTATTTAGTATCATCATATTATAAATTACTAATGTATATAATTAACATGCATTAAATTAAATTTTTTTGTTTTAAAAATGTAATACATTTGAAAACTTATAGTATATAAAATCTAATAACATTTTCTATAGAAGAAAATATTTTTTCTAAAGGGTGTATGCTCTTTTGGTTATAATTCAATAAACTTATTTTAAATGAATGAAAGTTTAATTATATTCTACAGTAAATTATAATATATATATAATATAATTATAATATATTAAACGTAATACCCTATCGATAAATAATATTATTTAATATGTATAGAATATTCTAGGTACATTATAATATTCCTAGAACATTCTACGAATATTAAATAATATTATTCGTTGATAGGGTAGTATTTATGCAAGTGATAGTAATAATTGTTCTTAACATAGCTCTGCGACATAATATCAAAATGGGAAACTGCACTTCGGGAAAAAGGATCTGGTAAATTTGAAAATACTCGTGTTATACAATTAACTTACAAATCCAGATGTTATTGGAGACACGCAGCTAAAATGGAAACCGACAGAGAAAGACTTCTACTTTGTTACCAGGTTAATCAACAAGTAGTTCAAGGAAAATTCCCATTAAATCGAGATTTAGCCTTTGAATTGGCTTCACTTATGGCACAGGTATTGTATGAGTTTTTAAATCCAATTATAAAAAAATAAATTTATATAAAAGTAATGAAAATCTTGAGAAGTACATTTACAGCACAAAAGTGTACATAAAAACATTGCATTGCTGATTGAATGCTAATGAAAATTAATATTATGTTTTAGTAAACGTTCAGTTACTGAATATCAATTTAACCTTGTATAATTGACATTATAATATTCTTTATATAACATCTGTATGTGTTTAAATATATGTTATATGCTATAATTATTAATATACTAATATTAACAAATTAAAAATGCATTTACAGATCGATTTCGGAGAATTTAATACAGATAAAGCAAGAGGGAGCGGACCAGATCACAATCCGCATCATTTAGTTCTACATGCTTTAGATAAATTTTATCCTATACGCTATAGAACAAACATAACCGCTGAACAATTAAGGTTAATTTAGAAATTTAGAATTATTGTCATAATTTTATTATGTATTAATGAATGTAAAATTAAGTTGACTGTTTATACTTTATAGGGAAGTGCAAGAAAAGTTACAAGAAAAGTGGATTTCACTTCGAGGCCGTAGCGTTTTGGATTGTGTCCGAATATATCTTACTTGTACGAGAAAATGGCCCTTCTTCGGAGCTACTTTATATCAAGCAAAAGTAATATTATTTACTTAATATTTATAGTTAAAAATTCAGATATTATTATATAAACTATTATTTATAAAGTATTTATTGGCTTTGTAAATAATTTTTATTGTTATATTTTTTCTCAAACAGCTAAAACAAAATGACCCTGTGACTGTATGGATCGCTGTTTCGGAAGACAGTGTTACATTACTCGAACTGCAAACCATGGCCATTATGTGCAGATATAATTACACCAATATTATTACTTTTGGTGGTTGTTTAGACGACTTTATGTTAGTTGCATGTCCAGATGAAGGAGCTGCTGAACAAAAATTATTGTTTTCTTTAACAAAACCTAAAGTAAGAAACAAATAATTTTTCTTCTGTATTTATTTTATAATTTTTAAATGTATATATATATAAACTATCTTATATTTTATTTCAGATTTTAGAAATTACTTTATTAATAGCAGATTATATGAACGCCTTAGGCCACACTTTACCTGGCACACCACAAATGAATACTTTAACTAGAAATGGATCTCATCGATCTATAAAATCTAATCTCCGACCTAATACTGGTAATTTCATTATTAATTATAATTGTTAATGAAATATATTAATAATGTTATTAACAATTTTAAATCGAGCGGAAACTTAAATATGTTGAAAGATTTGTAACTTTTTTTTATAAAAATTGTATACTGCTCGATTTAGAATCGTTCAACAGTGGTCGTTGCGATATTCCGAATATTGCAACGACATAATGAAAGTCGAATGTATCTTTAATGGAATTAAATTTTTTCTATAGTTTCGAATATAAATTTGAATTATAATTTCTATAATAACAACAACTACTTCTAGTATTAATTATTTGTTAAATGATTATTTAAACAAATTGCAAAATGTTATTTATATACATCGTTACTTTTACATTTTTAGTAATATTAATTGTATTATTATTTTTACAGGCACAAGCTGTCTTCCAACTCAACCAGACATTTTAAAATCAACGCCAGACCACCAAAGACCTTGAAAAGACTGCCTATGCTGATAGAAATAACTTCACACTTATACATTGATTTCGTTCATATAAAATAATTACTGCAGTTTGTTACATCCATTTTAAATATTCTTATACATAAATAATTATGTATAACATTAATAAGTTCTTATACATGGATAATATAATAATTGTACATATATTTTAATGCCACCAATGACATAATTTGACTTGAAAACAACGTATAAAAAATGCTAAGATATGTTCGTTATTAGTATTAAAATTAAATAATTTATATTTATAATTGAACAATTATTTTATACTTTTTATTAATATAAGTAATTTAATTGATTTTTCTTTTTTTTCATTTATCAAAGAAAATTATAATATCTTAACATTTTTAATGAAATACATTATATTTCTATAAATAATGATCATAGCTGTGAAGATTACTATAATAATTAAAACACTGCCTAATCTGTAAGATATTTGAAAAATACGTTGATACATATACTTTATTATACAAAATCGTGGTTGCAGATTTTGCTACTGTATTTGTATATCGTAAGAAGAAACTTACATACACTTAGTGATAAAATGATGTTCTAGATACAATCGACTTTGTGTTTAAATAACACGAAAAGTTTTTAAAGCACGTAGTTATTCGATGTGTGTACTTCTATAGAAATTTTTTCTTGCCAAAATGAATAATACGAATAAGGAAATAAAACAACACATAGTTTATACATTAACTGACATTTTATTTATGTATATTTTATGTATTCTTCTTTACAATCTATTGTATTTAAAAGAAGATATATTTTCATTCTTAAGAAAATAATATAAGTTTGATTCATTGAATTGATCAATATGTAGTAGTATTTTATAAGTAAAATTAATTTAATTGTTCTCAATTATACTTCTAATTAAAATTGTTTAATGTTAATACTTTAAACATATTCATACAATTTTTATTTATATATATATTGCCATAATCGCAAGGTGCCTAATGAATTTTTACTTTTTATGTAAGTCATCAATTAAATGTCCGTCAAATAGTTACTCTATTTTACATAATGCTTAATATTTGTTACCAAATTAATATAATTAAAATTATTTACATTTAAATACGAACTAGTCTTGAGTTTCTTTTCGTTAAAAACATTACGCAACTGTTTTGCGTATAAGTAGTTTATCTTCGATTTCATAAATATTTTTCAATAAAATTTAAATAAAATTCATTCGAAGAAAACTACTTCTAATTAATGAAAATAATTTATTATAATAAGAAATTATTAATTTTTTTATTCGCTGCAAAAATTTTACCGAATGATATCGCACTTAACTATTGACATGTCTTCCTTAATTTGATAATATAGATTGTATATGTGATGTTCGAAAAATTTTGACAGCGAAAACAAATGATAATTATATTAATTTTGTGTATTATAAAATTATAGGTTTTTATTAAAATTTACGATAAAAGGACAAATGTCATCAGAGCAGTACAAAATGTAGAAAGAAATGAAATATGTAATACGAAAGAGACGTTTTGTCCCTTAATTTTTTATATAAAAAAAGACCTTAAATTAAACGAAAATAAAAAAGTTGTACTTGACGCCCAGCGCCTTTGAACAACTTATGCACATATATCGATAATTGATACTCAGTTTGTAAATAATGCGTTGATAGTATGCAATGATATTCGATGAATAAGCACAAGTGAAATAAAATTATATAAAAGTTGGTGCGATGAGCCTATTTCTTGTATAATTGTAGAATATTATTTATTATTTATTTGCATGGACCAAGCGACACAAAATAATTCGAGACGTAGACGTGGAGTATTGTATTATTGTATAAATAAAACACAAATAAACGATCGAATGTGTAGATAAATTTGTAATCGGTTTTATTTTAGACTTCTTTCTATATGAATATATAGAAATTAATATATATTCTAAACTATCTTTCTAAATGACATGCTTATTATTTTTTATAAATTGCCATATAAAACATTCAGTTTTATTTTAAATAAACAAATCATCAATAAAATGTCAATTGTTTCTTTCATGTCAAGTGTATTCAGAACTTGATATTTTTTAGTTTAAATAACCTATAATGATTATTAAATTGTATTAGACAAAATATTATTAAATAATTACACTATGGACATGAATACATATGATTTAGACGAAATCAGTTTTAAAACTGATATAGTAGAAGAAGACGAATCTTATATTCAAGATTTAATTTATGACTATCGGTATTATTTAAGAGATTATTAATAATAGAATTCATGGAAATATAATAATAGTTTGAATGATTTATTGTTATTATTATTATTATTATAGCATATTGTGGATTCGTGAAAGAGTTATAACTTTGTTAGGATTAAATAGTAATTATGCATTATTTGACAATTTGATCAATGTAAGAATTTAAATAGAATTTATCACATTAATCGATATAATTTAATTTTATCTCAATCTTATTGTTAACAATTTTACAGAAAAATGATAATTATTATAAAAAAAAAATAAATGATCTATTTACGGATAATGTTGAATCTAAGGAACATAGTAGTAAAATTATTTACTTTTACAAAACTTATTACACTGAATTAATCAAAGAAGAAATATCTATATGTGAAGAGAGTAAGAAATTAAAATTATATTTTAAATTGTATTTAAAAAAATAATAATTTTATATTCTTTATATAGTATCAATGCAATTTATTGAACCTGAAATTAATAAAATGGTTAAAAATAAAAAAAAGAAGAAAAATAAGCCAGCAAAGAAGGGTGGGAAATCTGTAAATAATCCTAGTAAGTATTTTATTAATATGTTAAAATATTAATCTGGACTTCAATACTAAATAGTGTATAAATTATTTTTTAGAGAAAAAACCAAAGTTATCTCCAAAGTTACCTTCACCTAAAAAAGTCAAAACCAGTATTATGACGAAGGTTTTTTGAAATTTTATATCATTTCGTAACAAAATTATACGATTTTTATTTAATATTTTTTAAGTAAAATTGTATAGTTTTAAAAGTTATTTAAATAAATATTTTAATTTTGGATTATATTCACCAAAATATTTTATCTCATCAATCATTTTGGGTTAACTTGTATTATTACATATTAATTATTATAATATTAACAATTAACATATTAAGACTAATAATTATTTGTATTAACAAATTCATAGAAAACTGGACATAATCCGGTATTGCAACGAGAATTCCTTAACTCAGTCGGATATACTTATTTCTACTTATAACCCTATAGCGCAAAAATATTAAATAATATTATAGTAATATTATTTTCATTTAATCATATTGTAATAATATTAATGTAATGTTCTTTAATATTTCTGCATTATAGGGAAACTATTCCATCTATATTATAGTCAGAAAATTCTTGTTACAAAACATCGGACGATGTCCAATTTTCTAAGTTCATTGAAATTTATTAAATAATTAATAAATACAACTTTTTAATAAATAATATTTCTGTAAGCATTGCTGATTATTTCTGAATGAATTTAATAATTGAGTCTCGACTAATATTTAATTATATTTTTAGAAAATTATAACAAAACCCATAAAACTACCTAAACTTCATATAATCTGTGGAAATGAAGTGGATAAATTTCATGAATTTAATTTATCTGATATTAAATTAATATATATTTTGTGTAAAAAAAGCGGTATACCAATGTTTAAACAGTTTAAAGAATGTCGTAATGAGATCATAAATTACGTTTCAATCGGATCGTTGAAAGGAAATATCGCAACTTCAATGAATTTAATATTATCTCATGTATTATATTAAATAATTTATGAACAATTAAATATATTAAATATACTTTGAAAAGAATAATCTATTCATAAAATTATAAATTATTTCTAGATATGTAAACCATTAACAGTAAAAAGATTTCCTAAAATTAATATCGAAGATGTTGACTATAATCAACATGTTACATCAGATGTTTATAAAAATGTAAGAAAAATTATATATATAGATATTAATATTAACTGTAAATTACGTTGCTATTTAAATAAAAATAGTTTGTATAAAATGTTCATTAGTACTTAATAATAATAATTTTGTTCTTCTACAAAAAATTTAACAATTAATAAATTATATACCATCAATTGTTCCCACTTAATTAATGTCTAAGTAATGTAAAATAATAAATGTTCTAATGTATATTGGAAGAAATGATTTATGTTAACTTGTATTTTTATTTAGATATCTTTAAAGACTTCATTATTTGCAAAATATCAATTGGTGGATACTGATATGGAGAACAATTTTCCAGCACTTAAACAAAACTATGAATTAGATACAATGAATTCAAAACAAATTAAAAACTTTGAAATAGTAATGAAAGCTGTAATAAATACAATTCTAAATTGTATTAATAATTTAATTAGTTCCATTCAAAGGTAAACGTTTTTGCGTACGGTATTCCATTATGGTACACACAATTTTACCAATTTCTCAATAATAAAATTAAAAGTAATTGTAATTTTAATGGTTTTTATATCTAAACATTTTTACATATAAATTATGGACGTATGGAACGTCTTAAATACAACATTAAACATTATAATGTTTACCTCGAAATCAAATAAAATCTTTCTACTTAATTGCTTTTATTTAATTATTACTATTATTTTTTTTTATTTTTTACTAATACATTTTTAATTAATTTAATTGTAAAACAAGTTAATTCAATATTTTGTTATACCTATTACGTTATTTCAGGCCACTTAAAATTGCAGAGATTGATACTACATTGCATATGTCAGAATTACCAGAACTTTTTGATTCAAATATAACTGATAAAATGCTGTGCAGAGATGAACAATTTATTAACAAATTATATACACTGATAACTGTTTTAAAGAAGAATATTCAAAACGTAAAGATTTTATTAATTTAAACTAAATTATTACCAAGTTTATTAGAACCGTTTACACAATTCATATATAACGTTCATTGTATATAATTAACATAATTTTGTAGACTTTGTTAAAATATGAAAACAAAAATCCATCAAATATTGATATTCTTCCTGAATTTCAATATTGGCAAGACCAAGAATTGAATTTAAGCTTTATATTGGAACAAATACAGTCTCCTGTGATGAAAAGAATTATACCTATCTTAAGTGAGATAAAATCTACATTAATTGAAGATATACC